>JAVQJL010013498.1:0-14972 GCA_036024295.1 Nannoperca obscura
TCTGAAATTAGGTTTTATAAAATGTTTCTTTCTGCTTTGCTTCCTCACTCAGATGTGGGCACTAATATTTATTTTTTCTACTACTATCCTACGCTCTCCTCTCCAGACTAAGGGGGCCCAGGTGATGGTGGCCGAGATGGAGCTCTCCAAAGTGGACAATAAGACCAAGGTGGAGACCACGCTGCAGGAGCAGGAGGCCATACGCCAGGACAACAAGGACAGGGAGATGGAGAGGCTGGCAGACGCTGCAGAGAAGGCTGCGAGGGTAACAACTCATCTTTTTGAGTACTAATAGCAAAATTACTGACACTTACAGACATATAAGGACTTAAATAAAATACAGACACTTTCACAAATTCTATTTTGTTCTGCACTTTAATAGTGTTCAGGTATGACACGGCTGTTTCCGTAGCAGCTCACGAGGTGTTTTATTTGTGAAAACTCGTCTGTTATCCTGCAGAAAAGAAGGCAGACTTGTTTCTCCTTCATTACGTTATTCAGCCCCGTTGCTTCTTGTGTGCTTGTCTCCTACAGGAGGGTGAGTTGGAGCTTGAAGCGGAGCCGGCTAAAGCTGCTCACTCTGAGACACTGAGGGACACAGCACCCGTCATAGAAGGAATCAAGGTAACGTCTGTGAGATCAGCAGAGTTTTGTTATCGCGGCTTACAGTTTCAATTACAATTCTGGAGTACTTTTCTACATGCATTGTTTTACCAAGTACTACAGCAGCTGTAGTTTGTGTCATAGATAACGGTTTTATTTAGTACTGTTTTTGCATTTCAGTAAATGTTACTCACAATATGGCATAATATCTTTGAGTTAATGTTAATTAATTGCTTTATTTCTTATTACTAAGATCTCTCAATTTAGTCTTTAATTCGTAAAGACACTTGTTTTTTAGGGCCTTAAGAAGTGATAAGCTTATTAACTAACATACCAAATCATCTTTATGTCCCAGAGGCCTTGACTGTAACTCTCCCCTGTAGCACTACTAACCTGTGACCTGCACAGATCATGTTTGGTATTTAGTGTAGAGACAGTTTCTTTCTACTGGACTTTCTTTGTCACTCGCTTGTTGCCTCAGTTGATGACTTTTGCGTCTTCTGTACCACACAGTTTGAGCAGTGGCAGGCTCTCCTGCACTTCCAGGTTAGGTTTGATGACGTCTCCTCCCGAATGACCCTCAGATCCATTCCAGTTTTTCCCCGCACGCCTGTCTCTGAGCGGGCCCAGACGAGGGTTAAACAGCGCTTGCACGTTTAATTCTGGCATTTGTTTGAAGTGTTTCAGACCAGCCATTGGATCTCAGCTTCAGCAGGAGTGAGAACTTAATCTAAATTACACTTTCTGTGTGTGATGAGATAAATGTTGACGTCAGCCTGCAGAGGAAAATGAAGTGAGGGCAAACTGCAAACGCTCATATTCAGCTTTGTGTGTTGTTAAGTGGGAAGAAAAAGCAGACGAGCTAAACCATCGCAAAGTTACAAGGACTGGAATCAAGTTATATATATTCTTTTTTATTTATTTATTAGAATCAGATATTTTTGACCACATAAGCCTAAAAGTATAAGAGTAAAACAAATTGTGGTGTGGACGAACCACAGTCGTCATGGTCAACATTTACCAGCCATCCCTCGCTCATTATAAAAGATCGCACTCCTCTGGTGCTCTGAAATGGTGAAAGAAATGCTAAATATTAGTTGCAAATGCTGTTTGGCCCACATCTGCATGGACTTGTCCTTCTCTTTTCCTTGTCGACCCTTCCAGGCAGTGCCACCGTCCACGTTGAACCTTTCCCTCCTTAACTAACAGCCCTTGTAGTTCCAGAGAGATCTCCTCACCGTGTGGTTATGGGGAGTATCCCAGCATCCTCTAGAGCTTCCATCTTCTACCCATTTTATGTGTTGGGGTTGGTCTTTTATGTGGGTTTATATTAAATGCACATGTGGTGCTTGACCTACTTCTTAAAGTAACTGGAGTGTATAGCGACACACATCCATTTTGGAGGGAAACTTTGACTTGAACTGCTTTAGAGCAGTGGATGTCATCATTTCTGACATTTAGGAGCACATTTCTTCTTTGTTTCCAGGGTGAGGAGATCACCAAAGAAGAGATTGACCTGTTGAGTGACGCATGCTCAAAACTGAAGGAGCAGAAGAAGCTGTTGACTCTGGAGAAAGAAGAGCTGGAAGAACTGAAGGATGACGTCCAGGAATACAACGAGGTGCCGCTCTTACACCTGTTGTTCTTATTGTCAAGACGACACGAGTGAAGCTATATTGCCTGCATGTGTGTTATGTGCTAGTGTAGCCTGGGTTGAATGTAAACAAAAGATTGCTCTGGATGTGAGTGAATGTGTGTTTTCTAGTTGTGTATTGTTGTGTGTTTTCCAGGACCTGGAAGAGATAAAGAAGGAGCTTTCCAAGACCGGCCAAGAAAAGGCGCTGGAGGAGTCGAAGGCGAGCCAGCGTCTGTCTAAGAGAGTAAACCGCATGATCGGTCGCATCGACAAGATCATCCTGGAGCTGGAGAAGGACAAGGTCATCCTGGATGGACAGATGGACAGTGGGACCACCCCACCTATCGGGTAAGAGCTATGTTATTATAACTGCTACACTGCTGTCTGTGGTGCAGTATGCTATATTTCTGATGTTGTCATCACCAAAACAATCAATAAAAACACACACACACACACACACAATACTAATTCAGTCTTTTTATGGGATTTGTTGATAATAAGAGAAAATAAAGAATATCAACATTATCCTTTTTAATGCAGAACATTTGAAAATAATGCATCACTATACTATAAAGAATTATATCTGCTGTCTCTCATGGCTACGCACCAGTGTGTGTGTGTGTGTGTGTTATTTTGAACGTGAATGATGCAAAGACAACTTTATTTATTTATCTTTTATTTAAAGGCAACTTGTCCTTCCTCCAAACAACCAATGCTGTTGTTTATCTGGTGTGAAGAGTCTGAGTTCAGTTGTTAACTACAAAACACAGGTGCTCGACCACCTGCAGATTTATGGTTTCTTCTTAAAGTTGACTTTGCATCATCTCCTTTTGACCATCACGACACACAGCAGCGTCTTGTGTGTCATTATCTATCCTATTAAGTCTTGTTAATGAGCTGTGATCAGATTTTACACTGAACATATTATATTTTGTGACTGTCCTTGCCATCTTCATCATCATTGTCATCTTCATCCTCATCATTACTTTCATTGTAAAATGGTGGTGGAGATTAAAAACAAGGAACAAAAGGTTTCCCAGACAAAACAAAAATTGTTAGTTAACTGTTATTTGTTCACGACTGTAAAAAACAAACAAATTTAAAACCCGTTTATTTAAAACTTTACAGATTATTCTTTACTAAACGTAGTGATGCTGCAAGGTGAGCTGGACTGTGGTAAACCGCCATTTGCTTGCTTGTCAAATGCTAACAAACGCATCAAGCGTCAGCTGCTGAAATGGTGCTGTAAAGGATCAACAAGCTTGTACGTGCGATCGCTGCACCAGAGGGCTTACCCGCCCGCCTGTCGCTGTGCATCAATTAAACTGTTCGTGTTCCTTAATGAAAGAAATCTGATTGAATACGAAGATCTAACTCAAGCTCCTCAGTTTAAAAAGATGTCAGACGATCCAAACTGTTTTTGTCAGGGATGTATCAGAATCAGAAATCCTTTATTAGTCTCGCAGTGGAGAAATTTACATTGTTGCAGCAAAAAGTGTTCAGTGCAGAGAGAGAAGAATAAAATAACATAAGTAAAAAATATATATAAATAACAAGTAACATGGTAAACCAAGTACAGGTGATGACATTCACTCCCACTTCTAAAAATAATAAGTACTGAAATCATTTGTGCATGGGAAGTAGCCGCCAGTAGTAACAATATTACACTATAAAAGTGTGTGTATATATATCTATATATTGCACATTGTTGTCGGTATTGCACGCCAGTGTGTTAGTGTGGCCTGTTTTGTAGAAGATGAACACATTTCAGATGTCTGGTTTTAATAATGCACTAGACAATAGTTTTATCTACAAAAAAGAATTGTGTTTAATGTCTAAACTGATTCTTTTTGCTGCCCTTTCTAAGTTACCGAGGATTAAAGATGCCCAGAGCAGCTTTTTTATCACCTCATTTATCAAGTCAGTTGTATTTCTATAGCACAATATCACGAGAGCCTCGATTCAGGTGAAGAAAAACTCCCCCAAAAAACTTTTCTAAAAGGGGGAAGATGGAAGAAATGTCAGGAAGAGCAGCTGATCTTTTTAAATCATCTGTAAATTTTTAAGGGGCATTTTCAGCATGAATTAACTCTTTGAGGAAATTTCACCTGAAAAATCATTGTGGGTGATTTGGTGTGATCTGGGAAACCAGCGAATGCAGCATGTTGACCTGAGACCTTCTCCACCCCGTTTTCATGACGTTGCGCTACATACCGTTTCCTGTATGCAGTCTGTTCTACACCTTCAGGGAAAACCTCATCAGCATCGACGAGCTGATCGGCGTCATGCGGCAGATCCAGAACATTCCAGAGCACAAGCTGCAGAGCATCGCCGAGGCTCTCGACGACAACAAGGACGGGAAGATCGACATCGACGACGTCATCAAAGTACGATTTTTATGTTCTTATTACTTTCTAAATGCCCTTTTTGTTTTGTTTTGAACGTTATTGATCAGGGCAACTGCACATCAGAGGGCGAGCTGTGACTTTCTATATAAATAATCACTTCATTTTTTTTATTTTAACGACCACAACACATCACAGCTCATTGGATGTTAAATGTGTGTACAGTATGTTGGATAATGCGAAGTAATTAAGATCAGGATTTAACACGTGAGTATTAACTAAATGTTGCTAATGATTATTCATAATTAAACTGATTAATGACTACCAGACCAGAATACTAGTTATACCATATACCACTTCTACTTCAGGTCACAGGTACGTACCATCCATGATACAACTGTAGAGCTGAAACATCACTAGATAACTACAGGATCACAATGTTCTTGTTACTTGATGTTACCACATTTTATTTACCTGCAAGACTCTCTGATTATAGAAGGAGCTGCTCTGTCGGCCATCTTGGTTTTGAGAACTTTGTGTTGCACTTACAACGGCTGGCCAGTGGGTGGCAGTGTATGGGACGATGCACTAGCGTCCGCTGTAGTGACCACTATGTATGACAGGGTTAATGTTTTCTGACGGGTTTGTTTGTTTCAGTAACGTTTGTAAAGCAGTAAAATAGTCCTAGTTTCAAAAAGGAATCATGATTATTATATAAATAATTTACCTGTAGCTCAGTGTTGGTGCTAAAGTTACCAGTGTTGTAGTTTACTAGTTGATTTAGCTGAGAGGCATAGATGTTTTTATTTTTTATTAATTTATTTTTATGCACTTTAACACCTTTTCTTAATCAGCTCCTTGCTGTAAGCAGTAGCGTCCCACGCGATGATTTATATGATGTTATGATATGATATGATATATTATATTATGGTCCGATTTCCAGGCTTCAGTGAGTTCCTGTTGTGTTGCATTCTCTCAGGTGGTGGAGCTGATCGACAAGGAGGACGTGGACATCTCCACCTCTCAGGTGGCTGACATCATGGTGATGCTGCAGAAGGAGGAGAAGCTGATCGAGAAGGAAAAGGCCAAAGAGAAGGCTGAAAAGGAAAAGGCAGCCACACTCAACAGCTAACTCGTTTTCCATAAAGACACATGGCACCTTTTTAATTATAAAACATGACCACTGAGAAGTTTGTGACAGAAACTCTGGACACCAGATCGTCACGAGGTAACAGCTGCCTTCTCAAAATATCATTTCCATGGATTGAGTGCTGAAAAAATGTCAAATAAAAACAAAAAAAAAGGCATTTTGCCTTTTAAAACGCACAAAAGATAAAAGAAATTTAATTTGCCATTCTGTTGAACTCTTCTGGATTAATCATGTATTATACGTTTATCTGGTTTTGTGTCATTTTATGCAGTAATTTATTGATAAAGGGAACACGTTGACATGAAACCACTGCTATTCTCCCAAGTTAAGAGTTGGCAAAAGGGGGGAAAATGGAAAATATATTAGATTTATTGAAAGTTTGAGTGAACCGTCTTGCCTTTGATTTCATCCACGTCATCATCTCAGAGAAATGAGAGATCATTTCTTTTCACCGTCACCACACTCAGTTTCTTTTCCTCTGAGTTTGTTCATCCTTCCTCCCCCTCCTGTAAAGCGACCTGTTGGATGTTTAAATGGTGGCTGCAACCAAATATATAAAATGGCACACAACATAGAAATGACTTAAAAACACATGAAATGATGTGTGCACGTTTTTAAAAAGTTGAATATATGAATTCTAACCATAAAGAAACCATAGATATGCGTTCATCATTCCCCCTGAAACGGAAGCAGAAGCTGGATGAACTGAAGTTCACATGACAAAGACGACTGTACTGTAATTTCTTTTCATTCTCTACTGATGACATAACCTTTTGTCTCCGCTTAGCGCAGCTCTTCATATCTATTCCTGTTGTGTTCAATCGAGTGTCTGTCTGTTCACTGCCAAAGTTGCACTGTGGCACGTTTGACACCAGACTGGGTGTTCAGGGCGGAGGCGACGGGGACTCGGACGCAGCGTTGTCCGGAGTGACCGGAGGGTGAAAGTGGCTTCTTGTGAATGTTAAGTGGATTCTTTTGTGCACATGCATGAGCAGGAGAGGTGATCTTGACCCCCGTAGTTTAGAAGCAACGTGGCCTTCTCTCGACACAGATATTATGGATCGTGTGTGTGTATATATTTTGTGAGTGTTTTAAGAAGACCGTAAAGCTCCGATGTTCTTCTCACTTGATGTCCTTTAGTTTTGGGCTGAAGAAGTCGCGGTGCTGATTTGTAGATCAGGTCAGGAGCAGTTGGAGGCACAGACCAAGTCCTCCGTCTGGTGTAGTTTGATTTGACTGTTGCTACGAGGACGAAGAGAAGACGTTCAGATCATACGAGTCAAATACTGACCATTACATTCATCTTGCTGGCTGTTGCCTGCGGTCACGCTGCAAGCAGCTCGGCCATCGTATTCTTGATTTGATCTTATTCTTAAATATATAAAAATCAGAAAAATCACAAATACAAGGTGACACCCATTATTTTTTGAGTTTCATTGACAATTGAAATCAGAAAATTCTCATTTCAGAAACTGGAAGCAGCTTTTTTCTTAATAAATGACTTAGAATTAATGTTTAATAATTTATTACTTGTATCAGTATATCAGTGGACTCAGAAATCAATCAGTGCAAGACGCTGCAGTGGTTTTGGAGCCATGTAATGACATTTGTAACATTAAAATTATACGACAAGTGAACTTTATTTGAAAATAAAGCAAATAAAAATGTCTTATTTTGCATTTAACTTGCCTCAGGAATGTCTTTTCAGACATTAGGCTTAGAGGGACAACAGGGAAGCGTTGAATGTTTGTGATTTAGCTCTCGCGAGGCGTTTCTGCTGTTTAATTGTCAGATAATCAAGAAAAACCCAGAAATCCGATCGTTTTTTCTCAGCTGACAGGATCCTGCATCATGTCAGGTCACAGTGGTCCCTCAGTCGTTCCTCCACGTTAACCAGAGACGAGCTCAGGTGTGAACGTCGAAGACAAAGTGGTCCTAAGACGCCGTTCGTCTCCCACCAGGCACTGTCCCAGTTCAGGCCCGGCGCTGCCTGGGACCAGTCAGACTGATGGGCGCAGGGTAAACACTATCCCCATACATGGGCCAAAGCCAGCGCCTCTGGAGGGTGGTGTTTAGGTTGGAGACGGTCCGGCGGGACGTGGCATGCGCTCTGCTGCATAAATCAGCCAGGCGGTGTAAACACGTCACGGTTACACTTGGCAGGAGAGAGTGGTGTTTGTGTCCCCGCGCCTGACAGGTCGTGCTTAGGGGAGCGACGTGTGCATTAGCAGCACCGCCACTGTTTGTAGGCATGGAGGGGCCAAAGGTCACGTACATGACAGTAACTATACCAGGGAGGGTCAGGCTGACGGATCCATACTGAAGGTTTCAGTGTAAGATCTGTATGAAACACTGTAAACCACTGCGCAGGGTTTTGGGACGTTTTGTTAACCTTCAAATGCACCGACTTTCAGCTTCGCCTGGCGGAGCTGAAAGGATTCGTACTGGATGACAATCCATTGGTCATTTAAATACAGAATGCCAAAGATTCACTCCTTCCACCTTCACCAACGTGAGGATCTGCAGCTACATTATAGGAACATGCATCAAATAAGGAATCAAGACAATAACAGGATGATTAAAGGAAAGTATTAGAATCTGTCCATTCTGGATGGCAGCACACCCCGTGAATTGTTATTTAAGATTATTATATTTCACATTAATCAGGTAATTAGTTAGTCTTTAAAATTTGAGAACATTTTGAAAAATGTCCTTAACAAGCGTCCCAAAAGAAATTTAGTTTATGATATAAAACTATATCTATATATATATATTTCAGAAGTTCAAAGTAGCAAATTTTTGACAGTTTTGCTTGAAGGAAGTCATTTTTATGTCTTATAAACTAAAGATATTCAATATACAAACAGCTGGATCCAGAGATTGTGTGCTACTGTGATTTAGTGATACATCGTATTTCCCACATGATACCAGGATATAATAACGATGTATGAAAACCTGTCAAACCTTCAGATGCGTTCAAGAAATCCTGGAGAAAATCATTTTGAAATGGAGAAGATGTAGGACTCAGTGTGAGGAGCGCAGGCAGCAGTGAAGCTTTTTCATTGTAAACCAAATCCTGTAGCTAAGAGCCGTCTTCGGCGTTGTGGCAGTAATTTGACTTTAGAGGCTAGCTAGAAGAAGAAATGGCCGACTTTAGCTCATGTTGTAATTCTTTGTTCTCCGAGTATTGCCGCTGGGTAAATGCACTGTTCTTTGATCCAGTCGCTGTGTTAACGTCTGGACGTTGTGTTGTGACAAGCCGTCCTGAAAGACTCCTCGTGTACTAGAAGAACAAATATTTAAGGCAATAATAAGTCGTTTCTGCGTTTTTCTCCATTTTTGGAGGCGGAACAAGTGTGTTTTAATTTGTTATATCACATTGTAATATTTGTAATTTAGAAAAGAAATGGAAAAGAGGATGCTGTAACTGAAAAGCAAAAAGTGATGTGTGGATTCTGCTTCTCTTCTTGATATCTGGTTGACCATTGGGGTTATTTGGGAGCGGTTAGTCATTTGGCACTAGCCCTTTATGTAGAATATATAAATGAGTTTTGTGTTGAAGTGGAAGATCAGCGGTGTGTTTCCAGGGAACGTGACGTGGAAACGGGTGTAGAAAACTACATTTACCTGCTGCAGCCACCATCTTGTTACAGGGGAAACGTGTGACGGTGTGTTCAGGCAGAAAGCGAAATTTGATCGCTGGACCTTATTTTATGTACTGCACCAACTTTACAGAAGAAGAATTACTTCTAAAGAGTCATTTTCAGCTGGGAAGTGTTTCCACAGCCTCGTGTTGGGCGCCACTACCAGTTCACACAACATTAAAACCAAAACTACGTTTTCAAATTCACTCAAAATCAAAATTGGTCCGAAAAGGAAGGCGACATGTTGCAGTAGAATCTCTTACTTTTACATTTTGTTTGAAATGAAAATCATTGAATCAATATAAAATGTTTAGACCACTGGAGTTTTTGTTTTCAGTTATTTATTTAATCAAAAGTTGTTTTTTTTCATCCAAACGTGGAAATGACTGGATCGCATTTTAGTTTCATTTGAATGTCAAATATACGAGCATCAGCATCAGTTTTCTTTTTTTACACGAATTAAGTGTTCATGTAAAGAAACCTCATTAACTAAATGAATTCTATGTGTTGAATAAATTACAGATGATCCTGAATTCTCTTTTGTTTCACTTTTTATTCTGTTTTGACATCTCATATCTCCCTCATCACTTCCACGCAGCCATTTTTCATTATTTGTCGTCCCGATCCTTCATTCCTCACCACACTCGCTTATTTACACATGAATGTTTAGATTCTTGTTGATTTCTACCAGAGAACTTAATGATTTTACACAAATTAAATTAACTTTTTCTAAAAATCCAACCTTGACTTTGAGGAAGTCAAGGTTGAGAGCATTTTTAGGTGTAATTCTCTGGATACATGATGTTTACACAGAGATCCTCCAAAACCCCAATTACCAATAACTTGGGAAACCGGTGTGCATGTAAACCCAACCGACTCATTTAGTCACAAACTATTTAAGTGATTCTCAATCCAGATGATGAATAATTGAGGGGAGTTTGGAGACTTTGAAACAGATTGCACCCGACTGCTGTATAAAGCTTTTACATGGAGAAGAGAGGAGCTCACTGGATGTCTCCTCCTGCAGCAGGAAGTACAGTCTGCATGCTGAAGTTATTGGGTTGCATGCCCGGTGTCCTGTCGCTGTTACCTTTATTTTCCTGCTGTGTTGGGACTCTGCTGCTGCCGAGGAGCAACATGCACATTATGTGTTATCTCATCACTGCTTCATGCAAACGTACTGCTTTTCTGTAACATCAGTGCCTGGAGATCGTTTCAATTCTGGCTCCAATCACCCGTCCCCGTGCTTAAAACAAGTGGTTCTTCTGGTCTTTTCTGGTTGTAAACACATTCGTTGTTAACTTCTTGTTTGGGTCCCAGAAGGAGAACTTTTACGTTCATGTCTCATTTCGTCCAGAGCAGGAATGATGTGTTTATTTGTGTTCTTGTCATTTCAGAAGTTACAATTTCATAACCCCCCCCCCCCCCCCCCAAAACAAACTATTAGGGGAAGAAAAAATATCTGCTACTCATCAACATTATTTTCCTGCCGTTTAGACAGTTAAAATACAGAATTATGATTTTTTAATAATGAAGACACAGTTCTTCCCACACAACTTTCCTGGAAACAAAGCTTTTGAACAAAACATTTTACATTTCAAGCTTTCATTTTTATTTATTTGTTACACTGAGTGCAGCAGGAAAAGAAAAAGGGAAGGCAGCTTGGTTTGTATGTCCGCTTGTGCACACACGGCTTTTAAAGGACAAAGAAAAGTATTAGAACAAATGAAAAATAGATTTATTTTAATAGAATAAAGATAGAATCCAAAACATCACAAGCGACCAATAGGAAAGGAGTGGCAGAGTTCATCTGTTTTCACGCCATCACTCTGACCTTTGACCTCCAGGTAGAACAACTGACTGACGGGCCTTTGGTTCTAGAGGGTTTAAATCTGGCAGCGTGCAGAACCAACCAAACAAACTATTCTTTACTTTGCTCATTGTTGAAATCCAGTTTGATACGTGTCAGTTGTCCGACTGTTTGGTCTTAGTCAAGCTGCTGTCATTGATTGTTTGGCCACGTGGGGGCAGCACTGACACACAGTCACCTTTATAACGGTGAGAGAGCAGTCAGGTGAGTCTCTGCTGTGGAAACATCTACAGAGAATCTCACAGACAAACGTAGGTGAACCACATTGGTGCTAACTAATAATGTAACAGCTGCCAGAGGAAATTAAAGTGTCCCTGGACAGAATCTTACAGCTTAAGGGCATTGCAATAATAATAATATTGATCAATAATGTAAAAACCAATAAAAAGGTGTCAAGTACGGAAGCCGGCAGAAACGGCTTTGTGTTTTTCTGTTGATAAAAAAAGAGCTTCGTTACCTCCAGTTAACAGGAAAACTGCACGTCTAATCAAAGTTATTCTCGTCACCCTCTCGTGCAGAAGCAGCTGCATTATCCTGTAGATGTTGCGTTGCTTCGGGCTTCATCAGTTCAGGTGGTTCTGTGATTGTAGCTCAAAGCCACGTGACAGTGTTGTGGTCACTGCTCCGTTCTTCCATCTGTCACGACAGCTGAATGTTCTGTCATGCGCCACTTTACAACGAAAGACATTGAGACAAATGTTTCTACTTGTGCTACGACCACAAACATCACTGTAAATGTTCACAAAGATGCAGAGGTTCATAAAAGGAGAATCCTGCTGTCGTCTCTGCTTACTAGTGTGTGTGAAGCTGCTCTGCTCCTGAACCAAGGAGACCTGAACACATCTGGATTGTTCAGAAACTGCTGTGATCACGCTGTTGTGCATATCGCTTGGAACAAACTGCAATAAATCTCTCAACACAGCTTCTCTCTGCGGTTCTGTCTTTTCTAGAAGCCGTCTGTTCGAGCTACACTTCATCTTGATTAAATATTAGATTCTACTCCTCCCTGTAAGCCAGTTAATTGTATTGTCCATGTTTAATGTATTTGTGAAGTCCCTTAATAATCCTCTTATTAAGATTAATTCCACATAGAAAAGGGGAATTCATTCTAGAAATTCCTCATCTTATTCTGGATTTCACACCAGAGTTCAAATCTAAAAACTTTCCAGAGGTTTTTCTACATTAAAAATAACAAAAAAGGATAGAAACTAGTAGTTTAGTAGTAGTCAAAGGGATTAAACAAATGAAATCAATTGAATCTTGACTATCAGGACTTCTCAAGGTGAGGCGCTCAACCAACGCTGAGTACAACACAAAAGATATTAATACAACAAACCCACAAGGTTATATAAATTAAACATTTAAAGACAAAATATCAGGTCTTTAAACCTCCTTCAATAATTGGGAGTGCCTTGCTCGTGGGCCACTGAGGAGGTTAGTGTGTAGTGATGTTTGCAGTCTGGCCACCAGATGGCAGCATGCGACAGTGTTTTGAAAGTCTGGATGAGTGATGAACAGAGACACACAGCAACTGAAGGGGGGGGGGCGGGAGGTGGGAGGGGCTTCACCTGTGTCAGGTGAGTTGGGGATCACAGGAAAAGAAAAGTTCCTGTGATTGTGAAATCTTCAAGACAAAACCAGTGTTTTCAAAGGCTCCACAAAACTCAAACTGGATCTCCTTAATGTGCAGTTCACTGGTCATTTACTGGTAAATTAAAGATGCACGTTGCATTGCTTGTTTAAAAATGTCAGTTATTCAGGATGTAGTAAATAAAGTTCTTGAAATTAAAACTTCACTTTCCCAAAAATGTTGTAGCTGCACCAAAACAGTCCCAGGTGAGAGAAATAAAAAGTACTAATTGTGGAGTGCAATCACTGTTTTTCTGTTAATGCATTAATAACTGAAATCCAAAACATATAAAATAACATTATAATGAAAAAGATTTGTCGCCCAACATGTTTTTAAATCACATGATGAAATGTTTTGTGGATTTTGCTTTGAGATTATTTTTTTTTACCCGACAGCCATATTTGTTTGTGTTTATCTAAAAAAAAAACTAATATAAATAAATCTATATATCTTAAAATAAAATGCTTTAATCTTTTAAGGTTAACATTTTCTAATAAACTACTTGAATGGATAGGAAGCCTCCTTGTCCATCACTATTAGTTTGTGTAGTTTTGGATCCAGATTAAGGGGAAACATTTTACTATATGTCCACATACTTTTGGCCAAGTAGTGTCTTACGACAAGAACAAATGTGACTGTGCAGCCTGCATGTTGTGAGCAAAGAGGTCTGAAGAATGGAAACACCAGTCGAGTTAAGCACCAGTTCTGCAAAATGCTCCAAGTACAGAACTGCTCCTTGGTCTCTCTGCAGGAGAGAGAGCGTCTCCAGGACAAACACACATCCATCTCCGCCTCCCGGGCTGCCGGTGACCTCTGCTATCTGGCGTGGAGTTAACCTTCACTCTGGCTCGTCACCGGGGGCCACCCGGCCTCCGTGGTCGCTCACAGGGATCGGAATTAGTGGGAGATGATGAACGTCAACGAGAGCACACAGAAGTTTTTAAAGAGGTAATAAAAGTTCCCAGAACTTCTCCCCGTGGTGGCGAGCGACATGGACACACTGAGTGGGAACTGCTCGTACACCCTGCAGCTACAGTCTTCAGCCAACAGACTGCACGTACTGTGTGCAGCCCAGAGGGACTTCAGCTGGGATTTTAATTTACACAGTAGCAGGACCCATTCACTGATGACCAACAAATAATACGAAAATGAAAATGACACATCCAGATCTGCAGAACACAAAGGTTTTTGTGGTTTTTAAGAGACAAACTTACTCACAAATCTGAAGGTTTCCATTGTTTGGAGACAAGTCCATGTAAAAAGGCACTACATGAGTCATAATATGGTCTGGCTGCTGGTGGCTGGTTATGCTGAAGTGTACAGAGGACTAATACACTTTTAATACACCTTTTTTGGGCACTTTGAGTCAGCAGAAACTAGTTGTGAACACGTGCACATCATCACCTTTTACATTTATCTTGAGAACAGTTGCTTATTTACACGTCCATCAGTTACAGAGCAACATGATCATCAACATGATCTCTACCAACTCCTGAGGGAATGTATTCTATTCTATTAAGAGCAGAGTTTACAGAGTTTAGGTGGAGCATGAAAGCAGCACCACCACCTCTGAGTGGGATAGGCTTAGACAGCTGTCAATCAGGGCTAACGTGTCCTAAAAAGAACTAAATTACTTCTTAATGGAAGGATACATTTTCAAAGCTGTCACCTAGACAGACACGAGGAGTTAGGAGCTGTTTGATGCCAAGAAGCTGGTGAATTGTAGAAAAGTGTCTTTTATTCCCAACGAGAATCAGGGAAGTGTCTTGATTTCTGCACCCATGAGAGGAACATGGTTCTCTCTGCATGCTCTGTTCATCATGAGTCACGACGACTGCAACATGTCTCCGGCGTGCAGATCCTCCTAATGAACCCCCCCGAACCTCTGGACTGATAATGAGTCACCAAAGCGAGTTTTCAATTTAAATGCAGATGATGTATTCGGGACTGGAGGCCGTGTGTTTGGCCGGCTGGAGAGATGCAGGGCGGGGGCGGGCAGGTGATGAGGCCTGATGCAGGTTGCAGTGTTGAAGTGTCTGGGAGGGGAGTGGGCGAGCAGCGGGGGGGGGGATCCTCAGAGACTCATTAAGAGTT
>JAVQJL010013506.1:0-28804 GCA_036024295.1 Nannoperca obscura
GCGTAGGTCCCGCCCATGGCATGAAGCTGAACCGGAAGCACAACTTTTAGATTCGCAAGCAAAACTTTTAGATTCGCAAGCAAAACTTCAGGGTTCGCAAGCAAAACTTTTAGATTTGCAAGCAAAAGTTTAGAGTTTGAAAGCAAAAGTGTGGAAAGTTTCTCTCTCAAACCACTTGTTTTGACTGTTTGATAAAGAAACAAAATGATCTCCATACATGAGTGGCAGGCAGTGAAATGACCAACGGACTGATGTGTCTGTTGGTAAACGAACAATAGCGTTAGCTGTTTGCACACGTCCTTTCCCAGCTCTGTATGTTGTAGCTAAATAGCAGTCCAGTACTGTCAGAATCCCTCAGCTATTCTTCACCTTATTGAGGCATTCAGTGGTAGGCAGCAGCTTGTTCTGTGAAACTATAACGTTAGCTCAGCATCCACAGGGGAGACTGAGAGCGTCAACAGGATCACTTTAGAAGATACTTGATATCTTCAGCTTTAACTGTCAAAGGTAATCTTGACTTGTCCAATATAATTCTTGTAATATTCTAATAATATTTTGTAGCACATAGCGGGTGTACGACTTTCACAGTAGTGTTTATTGTACTCCTTGGACATAGCAGTGACCTGTTAATACCTATTAATAGGCCCATTTGACACAAAAACATGAAACCGATCAGAGCTTTTTCTTGCATTTTGTGTTCAGCGACTGACACACTAGTGCAATTTGAAGTGGCTTTTGATGGCTAATGATCTGCATGTTGCTTGGTTTCAAACCAAATGGTTAATTTTTTGCATATTGACCTCCACCTTCAGCAAATAACAACAAAATGAAACATCTATTTGGAGGCAATTGCACAAGCAGTCCGATCATAAATGGTTTTAATGGAGCCTTTTTACATTTCTGCAGTTTATCCTCCAAGCTTAGTGACATTTGAATCTGTGAACATAATTTCTCTCTCCTGAGTTTCCTGATTGCTTCCACACACTCGAAGCAAGTCTAGCTGGAGACTGTAAAAAGAAACTTTATGTAAAAAAATGGGTAGATTAGCCCTTTTAAATTGGTTTCTTTTCATGTTTTTGCGTCCCTGTATAACCAACCTGGCAGGAGCTGGCAGGTTGAGAACAGAGAGTATTTGAGTGTGTGTGTCTGCTGCATGGGAACATTGAGAAGTGCAGAGAAACACTAATTGGCAAGAAAGTGGAGAATAAGACCTGTCGCCTGCCAGATGTTTCTGTAAAAGCCGTTAGCGCTGCGCAGGTCCACAGCAAGGTGTCGGAGGCCTACACATGCATCAGAGGAAGCCGTCAGGATCCTGGATCGCTCTCCTGCTGGACACCTGGCTTCCTGCCTCCCTGCACAGCTGTGCACCTCCACAGGCTACATCATGTTCAGCCTGTTCCATCTTGCTCTTCGTGTTGCATGATGTCAGATTTTGTTGACTGTTAAACAAGAATATCGTGCTAAATTTCTTTTGTGATGGAGTCAAACAAAAGACAGCAATAAGTCAGAATGAAAGCCGGTTTTCCTTTTACAGTTTTATTACATAATGACTTTGCATTTGGAGAACTTGTCTGCACATTGACGTATGGATAAAAAAACACACTGGGAGAATGTATTTCTAACCTTACCCAAAATGATTCAGGTCTTGATCTTTATTGTTCAGACAATGCATTAATTATACTAATTATACTGTGTAACCATTTTGGAGTTGTACTTTCACTTGCAGCACTTCATAGTATCTTGCATACAGAGCCACTGTAGTTCAAGACAGTGATTACTGATGCTAACTGTGGACTAAACAAGAAGTGTTTGGTTTACTTGAATTCTTTGAGCACACGCTCTCACGGCCACCTCTCGTTTTTCAACAGTCTGTCATTTTTCTATTGCACATTATGAAACCTATTACTCATCACTTTTAGGGACACAGACGAAGAGAAAGGCTTAACGTGAACCTCAAACAAAACCCATCTGGGAAGCTTAATTACAAGTAAGCTCTGTTTAATAAGCACTGGATCATATATCCCAGTTCAGTGTGTAGAGGAGGAGAGAGGAACCTCCAGAGGCTCAGGAATGTCAGTGTTTGTGTGTGAATGTACATGGTCGCATGCCAGCAGTGCTGCACTGAGGAGCTGTTCCAGGCTGGCACTGTAATCCACTCTGGCTGGGGAAATTTGGCTGCGGATAGTGAATGAGTAACTCTCTCCCTTCCCTCAGTGACTGCTGATGAGGTGCTCTCGGGCAAGGCACTTAACCTTCAACTGGCCAACACAGCACCCAGGAATGTTTGGAACTGTGGGAATGAGAAGCAGGACAGGACTGCAATGGACATTATCCAGCAAAGCGCTGCAGTGGCCAATCAAATAGGTGCAAGCGCACATTTGTAACAGATAACTTAGTGACGTTAATGGTGTGCTTCTAATGTTCACCTTGCGAGCATCACATCAAAATAAGACAAAATAAACATTCAAACTCATAGATCTGTCAGCTAAATTCAGATGTACACAGTGGGAATGTCATGCTAATACTGTGACTTTGGATGATACCTACTTGATTTCGCTAGCTTAACCTCATATTAAAGGGAAACTGGTAATTTTAAACCTGAACACTATTTTTCAAAAGTTTTGGGGTCAAAATAACTAAATAGTTACCAAAACCTTTGAAATTGGTCCAGCAGTTCGCCTCCACCAGCATTTGTTAATGAGCTGCAATGGCTGCAACGTAATCCGTGCGGGCAATGAAAAGTGCTTGTTGTTGCCCATTTGTGGATCCCAGCGGAGGCATTCTACTGGATCAATTAAGGTATTTAAAAATAGGGCCCAGGTTTTAAAATACTAGTGTTTCACATTGACTTCCGATAAACTTTAGAATATATTTTGACACAGAAGGAGAACTATGCATTTTTTCCCCTATCACTTACATCTGATATCCTAAAGCAAGCCATTCAGCCTTCACTTGTACGTAAATACAAGACAACTGTGTTCTTGATTCCATCTCAGAGCCTGTTCCTTAAACTATTCAGCCACCTTCACAAAGTGTTTCTGTCTCCGATGAAGCTGTTAAGAAAGATCTCAAACCGGTATTGGCTCTTTCAGTAAATCATCAAGTTACACTATAAAAATGCTCCACAGAGAGAGGTTGCATTTACAAGTGTCGCAGGAGTGCAACCTATGAATGCATAAAAATGGGTGATGTCACTCCAAAATTGCCCCCAAGCACCAGCTGTAAGTTCACAAGTGAAAAAAAGATCTGTTAAACAGACCTCTGTGCAGTCTGACAATCGTGTGACTCACATGTGCACTTTTAGTCCAGCACGGCACCACATTGTATTTACGTTTGTGCGTGTCTTACATACCTGTTTATAGTTCATGCTTCCAAACCGTCTTTGGTTTCAACCAAATAATCTAGCAAAATAAGACTATGCTTGACATCAGTGGTTTGCGTAGACACAGATATGCAGATATGGTTCTTGTGGTTTTGGTTGCTACGATGACATCATCCACACAGTGTTTTAGCAGTGCACCCAGCTGAACATGAATGTTTTGAGTCCCTCTTCCTATCAAACATACCCTTTTGGACAATTGCAGACATCAATGTCCTATTACTCTGACATAAGCAAGATAAAGCCTTTCCACAACCACCAGCATGATTTCATAGCACAACATCCAAACCATCTAATCTAGCAGTCAGATTTAACTACTGAAACAAAAATGGGGACTGAACTACAGCATAACTCATACAGAGGGGGATTTACCCAGAAAAACAAAAGCATGGTGGTGTTATAAACTGTGGTGGATGTGATGTGTGACAAGATGAGAGGATCGTGTCTTCTGTCAGATGACATCATCCCCTGCTTCTCTTTCTTTCTCCTCCTCACTAATCTTATTCAGAAATAAGAAAGCACACCGGTTCCAAGCTGTAGGCTTCACCTTTTTTTAGTATCAGAGACAACCATGACAGCTCGACAAAAGTACTGAATGGTAATTCATTCATTGAGGCTCTACTCTGTGGCTGCCAGGCTCCTAAGAGAAGAATGTCTTGGCACTTCTAAAAAAAAACAAAAAACACCTGGTCTTTGGCAGCATGGATCTCAGTGAGTGAGTCTCAGGAGAATCACTGAAGACAGTCAGTCAGACTTAAGTTCTACACACAGACCAGATGCTTCACACCAACCAAACTATTACACATCCTTGATTTTTTCCCGGATGCAGCAAACACACAAAGAGACCCAAATGTCATTGATGAGCATACAGAACAAATAAGCATTTCAAGTAACAAGTAAGTATACATATGTGTCCAAGAACTACAGAATTACTGGCATCAGCATCAGCTGTACTTTGTGTTTAGCACTAAATAGCAAATGTTAGCATGCTAACACGCTAAACTACGATGGTTGCCATGGTAAACAAATATAGCCTACCTGCTAAACATCAGCATGTTGGCATTGTTATTGTGAACGTGTCAGCATTAGCATTTAGCTCAAAGCACTGCTGCCAACTGGTACATTCGAGTCATATCATTCAAGTCAGAAAAAAACGTTCACTCAGCCTCGTCACAGATATCGGTAATTTATGACAGCGACAGCATCTCTCAGTTGGTGAAAATAACTACACCTGTGACAAAATGGGTTAATAATATATAAAATAAATAAATAAAATCACTTTCACCTTCAGCTAATTTAATTGAGGCTATACATTGCCTTCTGGTATCTGCTTTCACTCATTATCAAACTGCTTCTCATATGTAACACAGTACAAGTAGCTAACATAGCTACTTTTGCTAAAGGATGAGTAATGGTAGCCATATAATAATGCATGAACAGATCGGCTAGTGTGGCCGTAGATTAGTTTTGTTTGGGCATATATCATCATGTGCATCCATCCATGACTTCCAAGAGTTTGACTGTGACCAACAAATATAGAAAAGTAATGGCCTAACTGGCATTTAATTTGGTGTGTACATTCAGCGCCTAATAAAAAAAGGAACTTGTTGATGTATCAACTCTGTGCATTGATGGCTGTGAAAGTAGCTAAGTATTTGGCCTTAGTCTGTTCTCTACTGAGTGCTTTCTCGTTAAAACGTTTATCTTAAAGTTATTTCAGCTTTACACCACCAGTGTCTCTGATAATCGGTCATAATTCAAAGTTATTGCTTTGTTGTCTGTGGGTCAATTCAGTCCGCCAGCACTTCAATTAGTACGTTGTTCTGCTTAAATTCTGTTGAAGGAGAGATGAAGGATTTCTGACTTGACTAACAGCTTGAGCTCTAATCTGGGGTGTTGATTGACACTGTCTTCAATGGGCGTGTTTACACAAGGTCCCGCCGTTAGCATCTGTCATCCAGTCACCTCTCATACATGTCATGAGGTGCCCTCTATCCCCGCTGTCTGGCCCTGAATCAAAGTAAGATACACAAACACAGCTTCTGTCGTCGCTAACTGAACTTCCACGTGCTCTTAAAGTTAAAGGCAATAACATACGTAGTTGAAATTCTTTTTTCAGTTTGTGTCTATTGCAGCGCTCACCCCTCTCGTTTACATCAGGCTATTCCTTCTAGTGTCTGCACTTAGTTGACATAGTTAAAGCCAGGTGGCCTTGTTTTTCTTCTGCTTCGGAAAAGCATTAAATCACCATTTATTCTTTACAGTATGAAAAACTTAAGGAGGCTCAAACATTGTATTTATGATAATAATAATTAGAGAGCTGTACATTTCAAGCATGATTTATTGGCATGTGTATTTTAGAAGGGAAAAACTAAACAAATGTTAAAATCAAATTACTAAAATGTACTCTATAGATCTGTATCTCTAAATGACAATGAGTATAACATGCAGTCAGATCCATTTGCCTTCACAGTAAGCAACTATTTTACAAATACTTTCTTCATTTGTCATTCACAATAAATGTCTCATTTTCTCATCCCTGTGGTGACACAGAGACAGTGTGTGGGGTCTGAGCAGTATAATGAACTATATATTTCAGTACAGTAATTACACACTAGGAGATGCTCCCTGAAACCCTCAGGATACATCGCCATGCCTTTCTGACGAAATGGGAATTTCCCATTCCTGTACTCTGCCTTCTATTTCAGGTGTTCAGACAAGATTTAATGCGGACTATCTCCCAGAAACATTTGCCTTAACTTTGCTTGTGTATTGTTCAAGCAAGGTGAGGTTCAGCCGGAGGTCTTTGATGAATAATCAGAGTACAGGAGAGACAATCTCTGGTGCTCTTTACTTTGGTCATCAAAGATTTTGTGCTCCAGAACCAGGAGATGTGTATTATTATGGCTGTTGGAATGTACAGGAGGGGAAAACAGCAGTCTTTCAAACAGAACGACTTTAAACTGAGGTGGCAGGATCAAACGTGACCAAAACCGGAGTGACGATAGGGGAATAGATTGAGTTTCGTGCAGGAATAATTTAACACTCCTGGAACATTTCACGTCAAACACACGGCCCGGGCAGCACTCCTCGAGGGGAGTGTTTTATTTCACTGCCCTGTACCTGTGCTCAGAGCTCTGCCATCACAGTTTCCCTACTTCCACCAACACCACCACACACCCCACATGTTCAGTTCACCTTTGGGCATTACAAAATGTCTTTGTATATGCTTTGTGGAAATACATTTAGTAATGTACTTGATTCAGTGCTGGCAGTGAGTTCCAGCTTTTTCCACGCTGGGGACTGCAGCCGGGTTGAACCTCACAGACATGACATCATGCGACAGACAGACTCATGTAGCAAGCAAACCCTTGATGACAGCATTTCATCTCAGTCATCATGTTAAGTGGCTTTCACATTACCTGAGGTTTGGATTACTTCAACTCAATTTCTTGAAATCAAGCTCTCAGCACAAGTTACTGAACAGAGGAGGCTTGTGTTTGGAGTATTACAGACATGTATGAATGGAGTGAAGTGATCTGAAGTGCTCTGCCACTGTAAGGCGGACACAGAGAGAGACTTGTATGGTACATGTTTTTTCAAGTCATATTCTTTTCAAAGGTTTTGGAGAGAGAATGTTGCTGTCAGAGAGTTATGTCATGTCCATCAGCATTTTCCATGCCTACCATGACTCTTATCACAACCTGATGATTCAGAACATCTAACTGCTTTTACCAGCACATGAAAGGCAGCTGCCATTCACGTTTCCTCTAACCAGTCCAATATTTAACAAGACTAAAGGCCTTTTCAGGTTTTGAATAGGTAACAGTGCTGGCTTCTATTTCTTGTTAAAGAGATGGTATCTTGACATTCAGACAAAGGAGATATTTACAAAAATGTTCTTTACAGTTTCATCACAGGACACACAGGCCAACATGCTTGCTCAATTTTTGGCTTGCATTAAAAATGTGATGATAGCAAGGAAAAAGAGTGTGTCTGGTTTTCTGAACTGGTGGATTTTAAAACCTATTTTGTTGTCGAAGCCTCAATTAATGACCATCGTGACTTGAAAATATTTTTTATACACTGATCTGAAATGAGAAGTTTGATCTCTTCAACATCTTCTAATTGGCTCTTTCAGTGTTGTCTAGTTTATTAAACATGAATCTACACATAAGAGATTATTTAGATTTTTTAAATTATTACAGTGATCTTTGAAGGCGGAACAAGATGCACATTTAATCTCTCTCTATGCATGTTTAACCTTGTGCTGTTGCAGCCGTTATATGCCGTGTTGAAAATAGTTGGCCATCACGACCTTAATCCTAAAAGTCTATAAACAAATACATGGTTTGCACACTGCAGGGCTTATTCACATGCTCATATTTAGCATGTTAACATTGTATTTGTCATCTTCTGTGGTGCAGGAGGTAGGGCAGACACTGAACCCCCAGTTGCTCCTGATTTGGAAGTAGCTTTGGATAAAGCCAAGGCATTTAGTGTCTGCTAAATGCTTGCAGCATGGCTAAAAATATAGGTCTCAAAAATGTTGGAATAGAAATGTTATTGAAAAGAAATTGGGATTCAGCGCTAGTTTTGAAAAAGTTAATTGTTAGCTTTTATTTATGCACATTTTGGAAGATGAGGGAGTACAGTCGGCAATATCCAACTTGAAAACATTTCAAAGTCATTCCAAAGAGAAAAACTGATTGAATGAGTGAGGGCTGGATGGAGATAAAGAGACAGAAAGGAGAAGTGGATTAAGGATTATGTTTTGATGAATGTAATTAATATCCAAAGCTTTATTTAAAAAGCAATTGCATTTAAGGCTAATAAGTTTAGTTTTATTCTGAAAAAATAGTGTCTTCACTATAATCTGCTTTCTTTTCGTTTGCCAGAGGACTCTGTGTAATATGTTTGCTTTGGTCTTAAAGGTTGAAATCTGATGAAACCATATCTTTTCCATCCTCTCCCTGTTCACTGTGAGTTACAGTCAAACTCAGCACTTTCTTCATCTCTTCATCCACCACTAATGTTCCTTGGGAGGGTTGCCCTCTCAGCCGTGAAAATCATTCCTGTGTTTAGACACAGCCCTGTGACTTGGGCTTTTAGCACTGTGAGACCAGTGAAGCGTTATCAGCTGTCCAGCGTGGTCCTGGAGTTCACAGCTACTCAACACAGAGACGCCAATGGCAGAGTTAAACTGCAATTCTAATTCAAAAAGAAGAAAATCGATTGAGATCAGTAAAATAAAGCAGTGTTTAAACACAAAGCCTTTATGGCAAAATTCTGGAGAGCACATTACATCTGTATGAGTCCCAGGAGGACAGGGGATGAAGGACGTGCTACAGTGCAGAGGCCACTCTCTCACGAAACGGGTCATGATCCAAAATTCTTCTTTTGAACACTGATCTCCTGTATAAAACTCCAGAAAGCCTCCAGACGAGAACTAAAAGTGACTAAGTGTTCCTGTTTGAGTAAGTGAGTGTGTGCCTGTGTCTTTCTGTCTGTGTGAGTCTATGAGGCTGTACAGTAGGTTAGAAAGGGCAGCGAGAGTCATGAGGGTATCCATTACTCACGGGACGCCTATGGAGAGCAGAAGAAGCAGCACCTGAATCGGGTTTAATGGTGGAAATGGATGCACAGTCTCCCCGCAGAGTAATCCCCTTTATGACCAACGCTCACCTGTGATATATGGAAAGAAGACATATGCCAGCAAGGGAGGCAGTGGGACACAGAGGTGATTGGATAGATTTTTCTGGGTGATGCGGAGGCCGAGCATAGCTTTGAACTCACGCCACAGTCCAGGGTCATGCTGGGGGTGACTGAGTGCTGCTGTGCTCCCATAGGAGAGGAAAAGGATGAGAACTTATTTTCAGTGAGCCAACTGGAAGAAGATGATCATAATGACCATACCAAGCCAAGTTTGTTAGAGTGCACACAGGCGTAGGCCTCAGCTACTGCCATGAGTCACGGAAAACAGACCAAGCTCACTAACAGTACAACTTGTGTAAAGTTTTATCCCAGTCCTTTTTAACATTCATGTGTGTATTGACCGGCAAACAGTCAAAGAGTGTAAAGCTAGCTGCTCTGTGGACTGTACAGTGGTGCGTTGAGCTAAACATCAATGTCAGCATGCTAAGATGCTCACAGTGACAATGCTAACATGCTAATGTTTATCAGGAATAATGTTTACCATGTGGGCAATCTTAATGTGGTGTGTTAGTATGCTAACAACAAACACAAAATACCACTGAGGCTGTTGGGAATGTCATTTTTGTTACAGGTATTTGGTTTTGAGCTGATGATGGAACTAAATGAAAAGTCAGGGAATCACCAAAGTTCAGTCAGACAACTCACATTTAAAATGTTTATTATAACAGCAGAACATATCACTCCCCACAGATATGTTTACATAGATAGATTGGGGAGTGATGAGCAAATATCTTAAATCCTCTAGCCTGAGGTTTTTTGAAAAAATCCTTAGTTGTTACCCTAAGAGAGTGTCACCTATTTCCTTTATCTTAATAAACACAGGAATGAATAAAACAGAGATGCCTGCAGATTTTAATTTCCATGTGGGGTTTTTTGTGTTTAAGCATTTTCGATCCTATTACATCATGAATAATTCATGACAAAGCAAATAAACTATGAAGAGGACAAGTGAGTGTAAAGACTTCTGCTTTCATACTTTTTAAGTATTGATAGATTGCTGTAGGATTGCAATAAAAGAAATAAAGGTAATATCAAAAGCAGCTGCCAAACCTCCTGCCGGCCAAATCCAATGAAAGCTGATATCCATAGTCAGGTATTCATATTCACATGTGTTGATGCGTGTGTGTGTGTGTGCGATGACACATGAGCCTGTTTAATAATTGATATGTTTATGCCATACCTGCTTTGCATTTGCATCATGAAAAGACTAAAAGCTTAATATTGAAGTATTGCTCTGGGGATGTGATAATGTTGAGAATCTCAGCACATCAGAAGTGAATGAAACACCACTGCACACACACACTTACACAGACACACACATACACACACAGGCCTAGTTGTTTGCAGTTATGATCTGTCACTGGGCCCCCCCTCTTTCACACTGGAGCGTAGGGGGAGTCAGAGCACAGAGGACTCAACTACCAAGGCCTTTTATTGCTTTATTGCTTCCTCCCAAAGAAAAGGAGCACAAAGGACTGCAGAGCCCCCTCCCTGACCTCCCCTCAGCCTCCCACAGACCCCCTCCTGCTAGGAAGAACAGGCCTGCGGTGTACAGGAGGCCTCCCCCTTTTTGAAGTCCGGCCTCTGAATAGATGGCTGCGGTCATCGTTATCCTCCCAATTAACACTCGTTTGTCTCCGATGAATTCAATTAGAGCCATATTCATGAGTGACCAGCATGGGAGGCGTGTGTGTGGGAGGGAGGGTCACTTCCCTACACTACGTCAGAGCACTGTAGGTCTGCTCTTGTTCAGCCAAGACACCCATACATATGCGAGGTAGCCCCTTTCTCTGTAGAAAAGAACAGAGCAGTGGGGATCATGCAGAGTTTATGGTGAATATATTTAAAAGAATATAATTAAAGAACATGAAAACACATCATGTGTTTTCAAAACATGATGTAGACAAAAAGGGACAAAAAGGGAAATAATGGGAATGTCATCAGTTTTTGCAGGTATTTGGTCATAAACCAAATATAAAGTCAAGTGAAGTTTATATGGCACATTCAAAAACAACCAAAGCACTGTACAAATTGGAGTGAACACCACAACAATAGCAAAGGAAATTGAACGTGAAGAGATCATCAAAGTCATTAGTATTCATCATCTGGGGTGAATGTGTGTTTGCACCTAATTCATCCAATAGTTGTTGAGACGTTAAAACCACCAATATCAACCTCATGGTGGCGCTAGATAGAAAGTCAGGCAAACACCAAAGTCATTAGGATTTATCGTCTTGGGACCATGAATGTCTAAACTAAATATCATGGAAATCCATCAAAATAGTTGTTGATATATTAGAGGCTGGGTGATTGCCCAATGCTGCCAGTGTGGCTAAATATTTCCCCTTTCAACCAAAGATTTGCTCTGTGTGAAATGACCAAAACCATGCCTGTGTCAAAATGTATATTATTTAAAGAAGAAGAACTTGTGGTGTGTTCTGTGACTTTGTGTGGAGTGATGTTACTGACTGTAGTGTAAGACGACAATGCAGAGGAAAATGTCCATTGCTGAGCTCAGATTTCAGTCTGGTGGCTCTGCCTCTGTCCTCGATGCCGCTGTGTAATGCTGTCCTCGCATGCAACGCAGACAGGATGTGTCAACAGATAAAGCCAAATGAAACACATCTGCCTGGTAGTCTGGAGCAGCCTGGGCTGCTGCTGCCGCTCCACATGAACCATGAGTTTGGATCAAGTTATGAGTTTACACTTTCTGTCTTGGCTTGAATCATTTCAGAAGAGTAACATGAATGAAAACATGCTGTCACTCAGTGTCTGAGTTTGACCACTTCCTCACCTTCAACACCCCTTCAACCATATTTATTTGAGATGCCTGCTGTGGGATCATGTCCTGATGAACCAACAGTTCCTTACTTTAACTGATTTTTGGGAAAGAGCGGAAACAACCCAGACATTGTGAACGCCTACTACCAAATCCAACAGACACGGAGCAACATTAGTATTCATTTGGAGTCATGTTTCTGGCTACCAAGTCCAATATTAATTCTGATTTGGCTCTGTTTTTGGTCTCCATCAACTCCTGAGCTGCTAAATGCTCCACTAGGTTCACCAGCTTGTAGTTAACTTTCTGTAGCTGGTGTTTGATGGTAGCGTACAGTGTGTTTTTAGAGCTTTTTATCACTGAAAACAGCGGCCTGCTGCTTAATGAAACAAAAAAATGAGCTCAAACAAACTAAACAATGAGCTCAAATAAAAAATACTTTAAATCTCTGTAGAACTAAGAGGATCTGCCTTTCACGTACGCAGTAATTTGTTCCATTGTTGAAATACAGAATATTGATTATGGCAGCTTTAAACTGGATTCCTTTTTTAGAAATCAGGCCGCGAAACAAGGTGTGGTCATACTGGCTGAAGCGCTCCTCTGCGTTCCTTGTCACGGAGCCAGGCATTACTCTAGCACCTAACAGCAGTTTTTCTGTGTGGCAAATGTGTGTGTGTGTGTGTGTGTGTGTGTGTGTTAAGGAGCAGCACCACGGGAATGATGTGTGGTGGTGCGGTGGCTGGAACTACCCTGGTGGCTTTCTCTTTCCCAGCCCTCTCTCTAGCTGTTCTTGTGATTATCATGAATTTCACTCTGTATTTTAATCACATGATTTTAACTGTGTGACTGATCCATCGCCAAGTCGTATTTCTCCAGAAACATGGAAAAAATGAAATAGTATTTTTAACTTTTCTGGTAGTGTCTTGTGCATCTATCTCTTTTTCTTGTTGATCTTTGTGGCACTTGAACTCAAAGCCACTTTCTCTTATTCTTATTAACTGTGTGATTTCTTATCTTTGAGTTTTGTGAGTGTTAGAATGCAGTATAAAAGGCATCCGTGGTGTGTTTGGGCTGCTGCCTAATGCCCTCATTCAGACTGAAGGATGAGCTAGTTCACTTAATGTGACGCTGAACTAAATCATCATGCTTCGCAAATTCAGATGAGATGATCTACTAGTCCACGATCTTGTCATTGTGTGTATACTTTACCGCCTGAACATGTATCCATGCTTGAATGTTAACCAGCCTTGGTACACATTCATGTCATTAGCCCTCAGAGTTCCAGTGTGTGTCTGTGTGTGTGTGAGTGTGTGTGTGTGAGGTCCGCCCGCTTGGAGACCCCATCGGCCTGCAGCCGGGGCACACAGGCCCTTGCGTCTCCTGAAATCACCTTCATGTGGAGTGACTTTTTGCTCCACCAGCGACAAGGCAATCCCACTCTTCATTTAATGGCTCATAATTACTTCAGAATAGTTTAACGATTGCACTAAATTCAAGCGTTTAGGCCTCTTGTCTCCAGGATACAGGACAAGCCTGGCACTGGAAGTGGGAGAGTTTCTCTACCGCGTCTCATACAATGGGCAGACAATCAGAATGTTTCTTCACTATTGGAAATTATGAACAAAAAGAAATTATATAAATTTCAACGCATTCGTTTTTCCAGCAGAGGTCAAAATAGAGAAGATTGTTTTCCAGAAATGGGATCAGTTTGGCTTCATTTCACTCATGGCATTAAAAATCAAGACTTGCATCCAAAAAATGAAATAATTCTGCCCAGTGGAATATAACTGCCCACAGTCAGACAGTTTTAGGAGGCTGGAAAGTTTTATATTACTGCTCTTTTTATGAAAACAAATGTATTTCATTTTGAGGGACAGGCTTCCTGCGATGTGTTTTTTTATCCTATAACCCCTGTATTCTTGTACTTCTCAGATGTAACAAGCCCAGGAGGATTTAAAAAAAAAAGAAATAAGGAGAGAAACAGAGCGAAAAATATTCTTACGATATTATGCAACCCCTCTTGATGCTGAACACGCTGTTTCAAACTACCAGATGTGATCCTGCCGATGTAAAAGCAGCAGAGAAAAGACAATGATGGTATAGGACTAAAGCATTTCCTCTTGAACAATAGAGTTACACTGCACTTTCTGTGCCTAAACAAGGTTCACTGATGAGTTCACTTATGTAAAAGTATGACCTCACTTCATAGTTGGTGCACATGTTACCCAGTCAAAACACAAGGAAACGAGTCCAAAAACAAGTCTGTGCTCTGACTTTTGGGGGTGTTCATAGGATCACACACCATTGCCGCTTTTTAAAGGTCACAAGGTTTTGGGGAAAAAGCCCATCTGGAGGAACCTATGACACAGGGGTGCAGAATATCAGGTAACACTTAGGCTGTATTTTTTCCACAAGTGTCAACTTTGGAAATGTTAAGCTCTTGTACGTGCGTATGTGTCTGACGGTTTCATTTCTAAAGTTCCCAACAGGGATGTTTTTGACTCTAACACTCCACTTTGCTGCTCCACCAGCATCACAGTATAGAAATTCAATTGGAAGTTGGTTTCTGTGGTTATGGAAGTATTATTTGCAGCTCCAACTATTTTTAAAATGTTATATGTATTTATTTCTTTTCTAAATAAGTAATAACTCTGTGTAACAAAACAAGCAATATTGTTACTGGTCATATGTATTTCTTTTATCTCTATTGTGACAAATAGCTTTAGTAGCTGTGACAGCGAGCAGCTGAACGGGACACTTTGATTGTATGGAATTAAATGCAAGCAGCTGCCAGGCTAATCGAGGGATATGCCATTTGGCTTTAATTACAGAAATGTCATGAAAGAACCACACCAACACAGCAGAGTTGAAAAAAAAGGGAAAATAAAAGAGCACATAAGAGACGTTCGCAGAGGTTGTCTCATGGAGATTTGTAGGATGTAGGAAAAGATCAGATATACATGACTGGAAATGGAGGAAACCAGCTCTCTAGTCTTCTTCTTGTCTTTAAACCCCAACCTGGGATATTTTATGAGGTTAATGCATTCATTGTTCTCAGATATATACCTAGCTATGCTTGCAGCTTAAAAACATACAAGAGCATCACATTTCTTCATGAATCATTTCACAGAGGGATGGCTCCTCTCTCTTCACACAGGAAGGACAGGTCAGTTTTTTAAAAGTACCGTGGGAAAGAATGCTTGAGAATGTAGGCTTTCTAGTCCAGAAATAAAAGCTCAAATGAAAACGATGATATGAATGTAGTGCAGTTTTAATATACTGTGATTGCTGCTCCATCAGAAGGTGATCAAAACCCTTTGCTTCCTCCCGGCCAAAACACAGGACTTGTGTGATAGAAAGATCGTACAGGAAAGAAGTAGACAAAAAAAGGTTTGGCGTGTGAAGTTAAACAAGTGGGGTTGTGGAATTACCCTTAAACAGATGCAGTGGATTAGGGGTGGAGTGGACCACACCCGGTCAGGCACAGAATCATTACACTTGATTGATTAGTGTGTAATTAGATTGGTCACTGATCACTGGTTGACAAAAATACCCATCACATCCTGTGCACTGTGGACCCGAGGGCCACAAAGTATACAGCCACAACAACAAATCCACACAGTAGCCTGCAGAAGAGGAAAAGTCATGTGTCTAAGCTTTCCTTTTTCAGACACGACATTTACCAAAGCACAGGGGAATTCCATGTGGTTTTCTGTTGACAGCTCTAAGTGGGCATGGATCACATAATGCTAAACAATGCTGCTCACTGTTTCATGATGGCGTAGCAGTGCAACGGTAAAAAGGGTGTCAGATAATAGATAAGCTAGGTCACCGATGAAAAGAGTACTGAGGTTTGAAGGTCCAGGTCAGGACACCACGTTGAATGCAATAATTCAGTGATGCTGGAGTGTCAAGTGTAGGCAGCTGCGTCACAGCTGGTCACGGTTTCCTCAATAAGAGCTGCGGCTTTGGCAGGCACTTTTTCAGAATGGTTATTGTGAGAGGAAGTAGGAGGAAAGGCTGACCACCCTTCCCAAGCTAAAGCACAGTGCTCTTTTCTTACAAATTTCAGTTTCTTTTTTTTTTTCTTACACGCCCAAGTCACCCCTTTCCCCCGTGCATTCACGGAAACCGAGCTGTCGTCATTAAAGAGAGCCCTCTTTCTCTTTTGGTCGGTCACACATGGTCAGAGGTTAGCCAGTCTGGTCTGAGGGTTCCTGCTGAATCCAGACGGCAGGTGAGGTCCCGGTGAGCGCTGAAACCCTGGAATCCAACATCATAAAAAACAAAGTGTTCAAATGTTCAAAAGACCATGTGACCAACTGGACTTTTCCACATTCCTCTGAATAAACTGATTCCATACCCGGCATGAACAGGTCTTGCTTTTACTGCTGAACATAAATCATTGTAATGGCATACCGTTTTACTATACAGTATATGACCAACATAAACATCTTCAAAATAAACCTGTGTATGTGTTTTTCATTGGATTCACTGGGTTAAAGTTACAAAAATGTTTCAATAAGTCGATTAAACTGTCAGCATCTCTCAGACTCTGGTGTGTTGGGAGTAATGTCAGCCTTATGTTCAAGACTTGCTTTCCTTACCTTTGGTTTAAAAGTACAAAAATATCTCAAAAGATTTCTTCTCCCTTTCATGTATTATACATCTGTTATTATTGCCGATCTCGTAAATGTAATGCACATCCCAGGACTCCCAGGAAATAGAAACCACTTCACACTGTAGGTGTTCAGCAGCAAATCTGGAAGCTCTTATGAACCTTTATTACAATGAATTTATAAGACTAGTTCCAGATTATTATTTCAACAATGGTAATGCAAAGGACCAAAGGTGCAGAGAGTCACATACATTTTTCATGCACGGCTCTAGGTGGAAGACTGGTACTTTGTGGCTACAGTGTAAGAAGATTAAAGGAAGGGGCATAAGCTAAGCTCACAGTTCATCATAGGACCCTCTGTTAATAGTTTCCTCCTTTACAGGCCTGAAAGTCTCACTCACTCTCCCGCACTCTCTGCTTTTTAACTCAATAACAGCATCCCGTAGTTGTGTACTATATTTTGTTTCCCAACAAAAAGGCATCTCAGATAAAGCAAACTTCTTTTTCTCCAACCTGAAGTTTGTAAATCTATCAGTGAAGTATTTCACTGCTCGCTTAGTTTTATGGCAGCTACATTTTCTAGGAGGCTCCCCGAGCTAACCTCAGTCTCACTTCCTGTCAACCTCTGCAGACCCCTCTTTAGGTAAAAGACATTCCATGTAACCCAAGGGGGTCCTGCTGCTCACACCAGGAACACCTAACACACACACATACACACACACAGACACACACACACAAAATTACATCACAAGTTATTTGAAAAATGTAAGCACACACGTCATTACAAATATTTACCAAAAAGCAGTTACATTAACTCAACAGCCAAAGTAATTACTTACATTACACACTGTTTTGCTATTTCACATTTCACATTTCTCCTCTTGTGGTAGAGGCTAGTAGCTACTAATTATTCAAAAGTAATTAGTTAGATTACTTCCGTTACTATAAACATCTTGTCCAAGGTGCCTGTAAACTCCAAAGTCTCCACACCTACACATTGCATCACCTTTATTTAACACAATTAGAAACAGAAAACGAGACATTGTGGTTTAACAAGCAGCCAGCCTATCTTCTTAATATATTTACTACAGCTAGCTTAACGTTAGCCCCAATGGCGGTGACGCTGCGTGGGTTCACATACCCCGCAGTAACAACATGGCAACTTTGGAAGTACTGGGGGTTGCATTTCCCCTCTTTTGGTTGAGGCGAACTGCCTCACCACACCTCAAGCCCTAGCCCAAAGCTGACAATGATCGGACCAGTTTGATAACTAAACACAGAGACCAAACTGATATAAAAAATGCATGAAACACACTTAAATACACCCAGTGGACAGTCAGCACATAGACAAGTCAGTGAAACAGGCAGATACACACACACTAGCACACTCACACACAGCTGTCTTAGCTCTTTTGGCAGTAATTGAACAAAGGTTCCCTAATTCCAGCCTTAAATTGTTTCTAAGCCAAGAGTCAACATCTATGTAATGGTGAACTTCTTTGGTCATGCAGGCTATGAATGTAGATTTGAAAAAAGGGGGGGTAAATCTACTGTATGTATTTCACCCTGCACATGTCGAACAAGAAATATGATACTCGCAAATCTTAGAGAGAAACAATGTGACACACGACTTTAATCTCCCGTCAGTGACAGCGCATGCGAGCGTGACACTCAGCCGAGAGCCTCAGAAAGCCACGAGCCCCTGCAACCCTGTACACTTTGCCAGTGAAACTTTTAGCGGCTATTCTTGTCTCCAGAACCATGTAATTAAGTTCCTGTCATTCTCCGCTCTCAAACATTGCTTAACATAAACGGAGGCCTAGCTCGTTAATTAGTTCCAGTGTGCGATCACGAGCCGCTGCTCTCAGACGCTTAAATGAACCTACTCCCTTCTCTATGTAAAGCACGGTGGTGGAGAAAGGAGGGCCATAAATGAAAGCGGAACATCAATCCTGAAGATGGGATGGGAGGGAGTCCATGTCATGTTAATGAAGAGTGCAAGGCAAGCCAGTTGTAACACTGGTCCTGATATATGGACGTTGTGACTTCCTTAATTCTTTTCTCTGTTCTTTATAAGTTTTTTATTGTACAGATTTAATTTATTGCTTATTTCAGCACTGTAAACCAGAACAAAACATTTCTGTGTTAGTTCATTTGAATTTATCATTTCTGACAACAAAAAAGAAATGTGACATAATCTAATTTATTTATAAGGGTTCCAAACTACTATATATTGTTTCAACTAGCACTACTGTATGAAGCCACCAATGAGTAAGTGAGGTTGTAAAGTGTTACCTGTTTTCTTTTTGCATGTATGGATGCTGGGAGGAGGATATATGCTGTTGTTTCCATATCTGGCATGAATTATTTGTGACAAATCTGTGATGGGATGTATGGTACAGGTGAAAAGATGGAGTTCCCCGGCTTTCATCTTCAGATGCAATTACTGCACTGTGGATGGGCAGCACTGATTAATGCAGCCCGATGATATACGGCGTTGCAAAATGGAAGGGCATATTTATGAAGTCCTTTAATCTCCCTTGACAACAGTCTCATATGAGCCAACAGGCTCATCTCCAATGGCCACATTAGGCCAACTGTTCTCTTCTGTGCCATGAATTATTGCTGTCACCTGTCTGAGATTTCACAGGACAACGCCTCATTTGAGGTCAATTTCTGTCTTTCCCAGCAGATCAGCGGGTCCAGCAGAGAGGCAAGCCGATAAAGTTTGGGATTTTGAGGAGTGCGGATTATAGGATCAAAAGCCAATGGCGCTAATCCCTCCCCGTTATTAAAGATGATAGCGCTATAAATGACAACACATGCAAAAGTTCTCAAACTCCAAACTCTTGCTAGCGTATGTAAGTACTTAACGGAACCAGGCTCAAGGGATGGGGCTGCCTCCAAGCTGGATTAACCAGGAGAGATGGGATGTTGATCCTATAGTTACTCCCTCAGTTCCCTAAGTTTCTTTTTTTTAACTGTCTCTTTCTCTCTGCGAAGAAGTGCATGACTGTCTGTGGAATGGAGGCAGGAATGCAGAAGCAGCAGCAGCGAGGTTGTGGGAGCTCCTGTCTCTGCACTGTACACTGCAATTATCTCCAGAAGCTCAGGAAGCTAATTGGAAGAGATGTGGGATAAATCCCAGCCTGGGGGAATTGTGCTAATTTTCCACTTTCAGCTGACCTAATAAGAGGGCCATCCACTGTCACTGGAATGACGGTGTAGGGAAAGAGAGCAGGAGAGCAAAAAAGCAATGCCATTCTCATTCTCTGTTAACATGCATAGTTAATGACCCCCACACACTGGGATCCAACTACACAACACAGATCATATTACATCTTCTGCATTTGGTGCCTTCTTTCACTTATACAAGCATACTGGTAATATCCATGTGCAAAAGTGCGTTATTTCTGGGAATTGAGCCCAGTACCTCTCCAGCTGACACTGCCCTCATATTAATTTCTCCAATGAACATCCCAAACTGCACGGACACTCACTTCATGGATTCCTCCTGAGCAGTGAAGTGTGCAAAACCGCAGTCAGAGTTCCTCTGTGCATATGACAAATCTAATCCTCCTCCTTCGAACTTCTAACAGGGAAGTCTCTATTCAGACACGACCTTAATCACATTAACCCCATTTTTTCCACTGTGTGCCAGACCTGCTTGAACTCAGTTCCAGTGTTCCTGGTAGTTTCTATGGCGTTGGGTTAAACCCATGCAGAGGTTGTCCAAGAATTCAAGTCCTGCTATACACCACGTTTCTAAACCACAATGTGTCACAGAAAGTTTTTTTAAGGATCTTTGTTTGATGGACAGATTAAACAAATGGTGAGCAGAAAAACTAGACCAATGTAAAGTGACAATCTTACAGTTAATATAGAAAAAAGTATTATTTTGTGGTAATGCACAATCCATTGCCATATGTATTTGAAATCAATATACTGCTGTTAACTTGCTCCAGTTGTTTGTGGTTATCTGGCAGACTATTGTTGTCTCCAGTAATGAAACTGGGGAGGAGCAATGGATCTGCATTGTACATTCAAACACACATGCACTGCAATGTAACAGCACTGGTTGCAGTCCTACATGCACGTAGGGTTATGTATCTTTCCCATCATTTGATTCCAGCTAGTTGCACCAGATGTTCGTTGTTGAAACCGAGCCTCATTATAACACAAGTGTAAAATAAGTTATGTATTATTGAACCAGACCAAACCAGACAGCAGAGAATGTTTATTTAAATGCAAAAACATTGCTACACAACTCAACAGTTCATTACTACAACAGCTTGATGAGCAGTATGGACTCAGGTGTAAGGAGAGATGTGATTACAAGAGTTGCAAATCCTGATTATTATGTACTCTCTCCAAATGTAATGTGTTAATGTGATTTTTGCAGGAAAATTCATGCTAGTCGTATTAGCGGCAGTAAGGTTATTGCTAGCCATACATCTATGTGTAATTTCCAACCATCTGTTTAAATGGAGTGGAGTGGAACAACACTAGCAAAAACCGGGGGAAAAAATGTAAATATAGCTACAATATTACAAAAAAAACCATTGTGCTTGGCTAAGGTAGAAATGTTGGTCTATTGATGAAGAGGAAATTAAGTTGTTCCGCTCGGCACAGTTACAGGCCTCTGCTACACCAGAAAGAGCCCCCCCACACACACACACAAACAAAACACACAATGTTTTACTTACTGTAGCATAATTCCATCCAGCTAAACATTAGCATGACATTTTCAGTGTTGGAAGGCAACTTCAAGTGTTAGCTTAATAAACTGACAAAGAATATTTCAGACTTTTCTTCTCCATTGTAGTCAAATGTCACTTTAATTAAATATTATAATAATATTGCTCTCCACAGTTGTACCTGCAAAATACATATTTCATGTGAAGACTAAAAGACATGTTGCTTGTAATGCTGAAGCGGCATCCGTCTTTATAGAGTTGATGTGTTTAAATGGATGAAACAGCAGCTTCTTCCGAGAAACCAATTAACTCATGACTTCTTTAAATACAACATTCCTAACAAGCCTGAAGCAGCAAGATGCAAGTTTGAAACTAACTAGTTATTGAAAACATAATGAGGACTTTGCACACAACCTGAAAATTTGATTTTCAAACACAATAAACTGGTGTAAATTTGTTCAGAGCGCTTGACCCACTTGAACCTTAATCCCAACAGTGTAACCTGGAAAACATGTGATTATAGTTTGAGGGTCTGACATGACTTTGGATGGTTCAGATCATGGGATGTGCTGTTAGCAAGGAGAAGCTTTGAAGATTTTCTTAGAAATGTCTCAGTTTTCATCATTATTTATGCAGTTATACTTCTATGAATATGATTGCATTATTATTGTATTATACAGATAATTTCTTGTAGCACTGCTGTGTATCATAAAAAAAAACAAAACAGTTTTCATTGTTGATGTTTGAGAAAACATGTCAGGAGCTTCACAAACACTGATTCTTCACATAGGTTAGACTGTCTAGCATCTGTCTAGTGTCGTCTCGTGTCACAATGGGTTCCTCTTTACTGTGTCTCCCTGTTAGCGTCAGTGTTTCCACTGACTTCTCTAACACTTTGGAGCAGAATTACAGTATTTTGGAATAATCGAAAGAAACAAGAGAGCCCAGAAACACCCTCCAACAGATGCAAGTAATGACACGCAAAAGGCCTTTCCAGAGGCCAGCTCATAATGCCTTTTAATGGTCTTGTTTAACAAGCAAGGGAAGTGGTTTCCCCCCATTACCCACAAACCCCCAAATTTTGCCCAGCCAAGGACAGGGATATCCCAGAGTTCAGTGGGAGCAACATCAATCTTCTTGTCCCCAAAGACATGTGCTTATTCAATAGGGAAGGATCAACCGTGATCTGGACCGTGTCAGAACTCACTAAACACGCATCACACAGCCTTTGCTTTGCTGGTTCAGCCAAACCACTCGCACTAAACTGAAATGTCACCAGAACAATCTACTGTAATTGATGTTTTCTCGAAAGCAGTCTCAACACCACTGACTAAATTAATTGAATCAACTACATGCTGTCTGAATTACCACAAAGAAACTTCAAACATTTGGATTATTCTCAAATTGTCATCTAAATTTGCTTCAATGTGACAGCAAAATTTCACACTATAACGGATCTGAAGCAACAAAGAAATGTGTGATACAGTTTTAAAAACATTTTAAAAAGCTGCAATCGTATCGTTTTTATAGCGTAATGTTACATTGACTAAATTCTTGCTACAACTGTAAAAACCTCCACTTAGCTACATAAATAAACAAAATAGAGTCACACAAAATACTAGTAAAGCACATGTGATTAAGTGATTTCTATGCTTTTACAAATCTACATCTGCATATTACATGCATTCCTCATTAGAGTTATTGGTTTAATGTAATGGTTTGATTGTGTATTCTTCCTACCTACTAGCAAGTACAGTTTTATTGACATATTCAGCTTTAGCTGCAATCTTCCGTATTTATTGTGTATTAATTCAGCCTCTCCAGCAGACATACCAACTTCTTTTCATAATCTACAATTTCCTAAAAGGTGCACAATGTTTAAAAATGTCAATACATGCTTCATGATACTAGTTTGACAAAATAATCCCAACTCAATGTCCACTTAATAGCATTTTACATTTTTAAAGCTACTTATTCTAAGTTCAAGAATTAACGTTCAGGCTTATTTTTAATCCGACTACTGACCTCACATGTCAACAGATCCATCTCCTTGACAACTGACCAAACGCCATCCACTGGTATAGTAGAAAGCTCTGGGAAACACTCTTAAGTGTACCTTGAGTTGTGTTGTATAATTACATCAAGGTTTCACCAACTTTGATAATTATATTGTGCATTTTACTACATAGACACACACACTGTCAAACTTGGGCACATCAGTTAATTTCTGGTTGTAAGCAGGAAGCATAAGTTTGATCTCAGAGGTTCAGGTAGGACCATTTTTTACTGTATCTCCACTTCAAAGATGGTGTTATAACTTTACATACTGCTGGAATGGAAAACTTTGCCCCATAAATTCCTCTGCTTCACATTAATCCATCCTCAGCAGTGCTGAAAATCTGGACTGGCTCACAGTTTAAGAAATGAAGAGGCATACAATGTATTCAAATGTAAATGTCTAACCCACACCTACATTCAGAGATATGTGTACAGTGTCTTGGATTTGAACTTTTGTAATAATGTTAGGATAATACCTTGTACTTGACTCTCCAAATACTGCAAATACTTGAGCCTATTTGTAGTGATATCATTCAGACTTACAGGCAGGTGGGGCTGGTACCACACTGTAGCTACACATTGATGCTGACTGGCATTTATAAGTAGAGTTCATACGGAATGCTTGTGAGCACATGTCCTCCTGTTCATGTTCTGCCCTGTGGGTCAGGTCCACCATCACTACACACCAGGAGGACATTAAATGCCTCAGGCAAAAAGGCCAAAAAAGGGGCCACACCCTGGGTCACGGTAATTAATGTATTTAATCTTCAAATCTGAACATAAAGAAAATGCACTAAGAGAATCAGGGTAGGAAGACCAAGGGAATGCTAAATATGTTACCCATATCTGTATGTGTAAATACACAACTGTAATTTGTCAGTGTTGTATCACAGTTTGTTTCCACTTACCTCCAGTGGTTAAAACATCAGTTATCACAGATTCAAAAGAATAGTTCAAAATATGCTGAAATACTTTAATTTCCTTTCTTTCAGAGTACAGTGAATATATGGCTACAGCCAGAAACCCTTTAGCTTAGCTTAGCATACAGACTAAAGTTCTAGCCTGGTTCTGTGCAAAGGTAACAAATCAACCTACCATCACTCCAAATCTCACTAACACCATGTATCATGTTTGATTTTGTTTCCTTTGGACAGAGCCAGGCTCACTGTTTCCCCCTGTTTCCTGTCTTCATGCTAAGCTAAGCTAATTGGCTGTTGGCTGTAGCTGTATATTTACATTAAAGATTTCAGAGTAGTATCAATCATCTCATCTAACTCTCAGCTAGTAAGCATATTTCCCAAAATGCCAAAGTATTTGCTTTGTTTTTGACCCGTGGAAATCAGCACCAGGGGGTTGCTCTGTTATTTTGGAGCCAGTGGAAGCCGCCAAGCAGTGGAACCAAAACCAATGTCCAATGCTTTGTCCCAAACTTAAACATCCTGGATCAGCCTCACTGAAGAAAATAACTTGGAAGCCAAGGGCTCACACTGCTCATAATCAGTGTGAGATTTTATAAACTCACTCTATGCTTCCAATCTGTAATATCCTCTCTGTTCCAAGAAAGCAGAGAGCGAAGGAAACATTAAAGAAACCCCCTGAGGTTTCCCATAAGGCGCAGAGACATTATTGCACTGTCTAGTGCTTTTCTAAAGAAACAACTTAAATATCTTCTCAAAGAAGCCGACCCCCCCCCCCCCCCGCCACATTTAATTTTGAATATAAATTAAACATTTTTTACTATTTGTGTATTGCTATTGTATATTTGAGCCATTTTTATTAGGATATTGGCAATTACAGCACCAGTGTGCCCTGTCTTACAAATAAAAAGCTAGAAGATTTCATTTTTAGTCATTTCCTGTTGCAATGTTTTATTTTTCTGTCCTCTCTTTAAATGGCTGTATAACAGCTGTATGAAACTGAACATGTTATACTTTTCACATTCAGTAATGTGGGAAATGGATCGAGAGGATACAATTCTGCTTAACCTCAAGAATGTTTTCAAGAAAATACTACTTTCATTACACCTGCGTTTCGCATTTCACACGAGTAATAGCTCTCTTTTCTCTTCCTCTCATTCCTCCTCTTCCTTCTATCTGTCATGTTAATGATCCTCCCATTTGGGGTTCCTGATATCTCAGCTCCTCTCAGAGGATCTTGCTTGGCACAAATAGAGTTTAGAGCAGCAGAGCTGTTTCCTCATTGATTTTGGATCTGACCTTCCTGTAACCTCGTGTAAAACAATCGCCTCTGTGCCCAAAGTCCCCCTGCGGCAGGAGGAGACCAAGTGGCCGACTGCAGAGGCAGTCAAACATAGAAACAGGCAAAGAAAAGGCAACTTTATCACACTTCCCTCCTGGCCACAGGGAAAACACAAGGGAGACAATAGGGTCACACAACCTGAGAATGTGAATGGCTGCTCAGTAGAGCCGGTGGATTGTTGTGAGGTATCAGTCAAAAAAAGTCAGGAATTGGTACAGGACAAGTTGAGTAGTTGAGGTTTTCTTCATTACATGGAGTCAAAGATAGTGTATTCTCAAAGGAAATAGATAAATTAAGCAGAGGGTAAAGAGGTGAGCCAGGAAGACCCAGCTGTGAATTGGCCTGAAAAGCGTGACTGTGCCAAACCAAAGATGACAGACAACCTGAGGGTCATTACTCTGTGATTAAATACTGTATGTGTTAGAAGTCAGATCTGGAGGGGATAGGGGTAGTGTGAATACAATTGTAGTTTAGCTGTAGTGCAGCTATGCAGTGTGACCAGTGATTGCCCTTCTCCTTCTTCAACCCTGAACTTCAGAAGTCCTTTTCTTCATGAAAACCCCCCGTGATAAATAAAGGTGTTTGCTCACCTTTTCCATTTGCAGCGTTCACTCAGCTCACCTTAACACACATCTGTTTCTACACTGTCTTGTTATCACGGCCCTTGACCACAGTAGGGAGTCCGCTCCATAATAGAGATCATAGTGATGGATGAGCTAGAGTTCGGAGAGACCTCTGGAAAGAACTTGGGATCCTGCTTATGAAGTCTGACAGGAGTCAAAGGAGCCAAAGACTCCTGGAGAGAGGCAGGAAAGGTGAAAACCTCAGACTGTAAGGTTATAATCAGAACCGAGCTAACTGGTCATTTTCTCACTTTTCAGGGATTAAATGCTGCGTTTACAGCAAACTACACCACAACGAACAAAACTAAAATTTTGGCACTAGGTTTTTCATCTTTCTAACGCATACAAACACTTATGGGTGTGTCTCAATAGGAATTGCTTCAATTCTACGTAATAGCAAGGGATCTTTTTAGGACACAGTCTCCCTTTTAAACACTCCTAAACTTAACTTTACTATCCTGTTGCTGAGGTGAGACATTTTTTCCTCCTAAGACTTCTTTTCTTTTCTGTGTGTACACTTTAAGGCAAAAGAGAGAAAGAGCGAGTGTGTGTGTGTGTGTGTGTGTGTGTGTGTGTGTGACATTCTTCTGGGCTCAGCCCTGCTATTGTTGCAGTTTGTGGTTGTATGAACAACAGCGGCACAATGACTGAGGCAGCTGTTCAGACTGTGTCAGCCTGCTACTTGTTACCCACAGGGATATTTCGTTACAGTGTTGAGTGTCATATGTTTATCTGAATTACCAGAGATTGATTAATTGAAAGCATAAAGGTATAATATATTACATTTATGCATTAAACGTCTAAAGACGAATAGATCAATGAAGACAAAAAATATGGAGTATTGAATCTAGAACAATAATGTTCATAATATTGAAGTAAAGAAGTAAAAAATTGAGCAGCAATTCAGGTTATCTTCAAGGACGGGGTCAATGGTCCAGTAAGAATGAAAAGACAATGACTGTCCATCTTGAAAATGAATGAAAGTCCATGGTGTGTTAGGCAGAAATGCTAAAATGTATGTGACACACTTACACTTATAATTTTTCAGATAAATAAATCATACAATTGTGCAGTATTTTCATGAAGAAGGGTGATAAATAATAATTTTGAAATCCTCAGTTGACAGTTTGTTATGAGTGAAGTTTAGTCATTTTGCACTGCAGTTTTTGCACTAATGTAACACATCTGGCATATACAGCATCTGCTGACGCTACTGATATCGTCCTCAACTTGTAGTAGGTCCATAGACAGATCTACAAAAGCTACATCCTATAGTTGAAGTTCACATTTTTTGCTTCTCTCCATCCACCCCAGTGTAATTTCTCCTTTTCTTAGGTGCCTCGCTTTGGCTGTCAAAGGTCTGTAATGAGAAGTTTTAGCCTCCTCACTGCTTGTTAATTGCTTTCTTTGTCAAAAATGAGGAGACGGGAAATTGCTCACTTTGCACATTTTAGATAGCATCACTTCCTTTTGCTTCTGTTTTCCCCATCTGATTTGCTGCACATGCAGAATATTGTCACTGTTTCTGTGAAAGGACAGAAATGTAAGGACCCTTCAGCCACGCCACCTTATCCACTGACTATACGACAGTGAGCATCCATCAACAAGCATTAATAATGTGGTAAACCACTAACAACTACACATGACCAGGACCTGTCGTGGAGTTTGAAAGTGGAGAAGTGAGGATTGGGAGTGGATCTAAATAAGGCATCCCGACAGAATATCTATGGTAGCCGCTCGACTGTAATGATGTGGAAGGAGGGTTGGGACCTCGATCTCTGTGAGATGTCCTGAACTGTGGCATGCGGCATGCCGAATGTGAAAGTATGTCTAGCCTTACATAATGACAGCTCTTGGGTTAATGGTGTCATGGGTGTTCATATATGTCATAAATGACTCATTTCTCATACTGGCCATCTTATTAGTGACAGCAGATCTATCAACAGTGTGTTATCTAAGAGAAAAACATACAGTCCAAGTTCAGTGTCCTTCCAGTTTCTGCCATGACCTGGTGCTATCCAGTACCTCACAGATGACGTCATTTAAATATAAAATTTATTTTAATGAGAATTTATTGGCTGAAAATCTTTTAGAAGTAGAGTATAAATTAGCTATGGTAATGTTGGCATGCTGATGTTTATCAGGTATTTATGTGTGTTCAGAGAGCGCACAAGGTGAATTTTAGAGGCAGCACGATTACATACAAAGTTTAATGAAAAGACGCAAGTGGGTACAGATTTGCCAGGGGCAGTGTGAACAGAAGAAGAGTTGAAAATCTTCCAACTTGAGTGAAACTTCTATCCCAGTGCTTTTTGTGTCTGCTTCATAACAAAGCAAACAACATGCACTGCACAAACAGTATCTTGGTCCAATTTGTGTGAATAATGGCTGAACACCCCCTTTATGTTTACTATCTCAGTTTAGGGTGTTAGTATCCTAACATTTGCTAATTAGCACTAAACACAACTATTCAATTTAATTCAATTTTATTTATATAGCGCCATATCACAACAAAGTTATCTCAGGGCACTTTATCGCATGGAGCAGGTCGAGACCAACTTCCACACACACAAAGACCCAACGTTCCCACCATGAGCAAGCACTAGGCGACAACGGCAAGGAAAAACTCCCTTTTAACAGATAGAAACCTCGAGCAGAACCAGGCTCTAGGTGGGC
>JAVQJL010013523.1:0-39942 GCA_036024295.1 Nannoperca obscura
CTGAGGATATTACTAGTGGTTTGGCCTGGATGTGATTTGACTTCTCCAAAATATATTTAATATAAAACACACATTAACATGGATGATCATTACATTACTTATCACTTTTTAAACAGGGTTACTAGTAATCTGTAACCTATTACATTTCAACAGTAACCTTCCCAACACTGGCAACAGGGCAGTGTTTTGGGGGGAGGTTGCATTTCCTACGCTTAGTCTCACCTGCATATCCACTCTTTAAGCGTGATAAGTAGCTCCAGAGTGAAGCAGTGGAGTGTGAGCAGAGGTTTCTTCCATAACACCAGAGTTTCACGCTCCTCGTCCCTCTGCTTCCTGTCATCCAGCTCTGAGTCTAGCCGCATAGCGTGGGTATTGCAAGCACACACACAAATATACATACAAGGAATAAACATTTTAAAATAAAAATCATGCAAACTTTTTACATCTTAGCACTAATAATAAAATTTTCTTTAAGCATAGGTTTGAACTATTGCTTAGCTGTATATTAGATGTATTTTTACCCGTCACTTCTCCATTTAGCTGTTCCTTGATTCCGAGACGCCTATGAGGTAGTTCACCTTCGGCCTCATGCTCTGCCATCTCATTCACCATAGGAAGGAGTCCTGCTGAGAGAAGAGACGGGCCTTCAGCACAGTGTCATACACTCCATCATGTATACTGCTTGCTAAATATAAAGCTGACTTGAGCCCACAAAAAAGAAGTTGCACGCTACAATGCACAGTACCCCCAAACACTCTCCACACTCCAACATATCTGTATACACTCGCACAGACCAGCTGACTAGCCTGGTGTTTTCCTGTTCCTGCATCCTACTGATTACTGGTAACCCAATAGGGTTTTGCACATGCAAGTCTTGTTAATTCTTCTGTGTACACTCAGTTATAAGTCTACCTCCCCTTGTGATCAAGTGGAAGGAACTGTGATATGTCTAATATAAATAATGGATGAAAGAGTGTAGGACATGGTTTTGTTTTTTGCTTCTTCATTATATTTACTCAGAAGAGATTCACACATCCATACATGTGCCCATAAGTGCATGCACAGTGTCTCACTACAGAGCCTCGGGTCTCTCTCAGGAATCTGTCAGTGAGCAGTGAGATGGGAACTCTGACACGGAGGTATGCAGTTTACCATCTGGTGGAATTGTCAGTTTCTCATGTGCGCGCGCACACACACACACACACACACACAAACACACACACACACTCAGAGCTTAATCCCTCTATCCTGTTTCCGTGCATTCACACTTGCTGCGTTGTACAGCACTGATATTACACACACACACACACACACACACACACACACACACACACACACACACACACACACATACACACATCATGGGCACTGAACAATGAGGCTGTGGATACTTTGCAGTGTGATTTCTGTAACTGAAGTGTCAGGAAAATAAAAATATTGTCAGACTGCAAAGCATTTGGAGAGCTACTCTTGGCCTTGACCTTAAAGCTTGAGCACATAGTCCTTTACTTGAATTACTATGCACAAAATTGTTTTATACCCCCTATCATTTCTCCTCTTGCACTAAGGAGAACAATGCATTGTCTAACAAAAAGGCTTAACAAAGTGCGTCAATGTGTGATATCCTGTTAGCAACACTAATTATAGAAATTGGTGCCAAACAGGTCACTTTGTACAAAACCTCCCCCTGTGCTGCTAGTGTATAAGCATGTGCTTTATTCTACACAACAGTTCATTTGATTATTAATTACATTTTGATGCATTATTCACAATCAATACCTAGTAAACAGTTTCACAACAACACTACTGCCTGTGGGAAACACAGTAGCGCAGCTCTGCTCATGCACTTGATTGCGCAATCGCTTCTACCAAAACAACTCAGACCTGTTGAGTAACTCTTGTGCGGGAGACAATGAGGAACTCAACACAGAGCACATACACTTCAGGATGAGAAATTTGATAAGCTGCAATCAATATTCACATTTCAAACAAAGGCAACCACAGTAGACTGAAGAAAGGTTATAAATTCACAAAGTGCAAAACAAAGCAGGGCTGTAACATAACAGTCTATAGTGTATTCTAGCAATACATTATGTAGAGATAAACTCACCGCTCAGATGATGTTTAATCCAGACACAACCTGCGGTGGAGCCCCAGTGGCAACGTAGGGCAAAAGTACACTACCCATGAACTGCATCATAACTTGTGTGCAGGGTGTGGTGATGGAGGGGGCCAGTGAGGGTTGAGCACTGATACAGGGTTGCCGGGGGAGGGGAGAGCAGGCTGAGAGAAGAGAGGCACAGAAAGACAGAAAGCGGGAGAGATTTCATCATTTGCCTGGTACAATCTCCAGAGAGCCAGTCTAATTAAAGTTCTATAAATAAGTGGATCACTTTCCTGGAGCTCACTTCTAACACTTCTCAGTCCTCAGTTGGTTTCATACAGAGAGTGAATGAATGACATTTGGGCAAAGAGAGCTCAGCTAATTCCCGAATTGAACCCCCCCCCCCCACCTCAGGACATCTCTTTTTTCAGGTCATAACTAGAAACAGAAGACCTCAGCTGTAGACCACCATGTTTCAGTTCAGCATCTTGTTTATCAGTGAGAAAAGTATTTCAGAACTCTTCCCGTTGATTGTTCTTCGGCAGGTCACTCTGTTTCCACTGGTGGAAGTTGTTTCTGATTGGGTTTTTGAATGACAAGCAAGATGCATTAGGAGTAGGTATCAAGGGGACAAGTTCTGTGATATTTACAGCATCACCAGAGGTGAAATCTGTGTCAAGCATGGCCCAGAAGTCTGAGCACTTAAGTCAGATCAGTTTCTTTCCTATAAGGTCTTCACCGGATAAAGCAATTTATCATGAGTGAGGTTTTGAGTGCATATAGTCTCAATATGAATATGATTTGTAAATGTGTATTACATAGTTTTTAACTGATTTAATCTATTTTCTTTCAGGAAAGTGGGCTATACTGGTATACTGTTACTGGGACCAAGATGCTATTGTTCCGATGACAAAAGGTGTTGCACTATCTTTTTCTGAGTGTACTGGATGGTTCTATGGAGTGAATATAGTCTCAATATGTGATACATATATTTATTTGTAAATGTGTATTTCATGATTTGTAAGTAAAGAAAAACATTTGAAAATATTTAACTTTTTTTAAAAACTATTTTCTTTCAACCATTCAGATCTGATTCTTTTCACTTTCAAAAAGCTTACAAATGTCTCGTGTTACACATGGATCAGGTTTCATTAACGCTGGTTGCAGCTCCACAGATTTGTAAATGCATGCTGTGTTTAAGACATCTGGGCTTTTGGCATATGTGTGTTTAATTTCAAAGTGGGAAAGATATTTTTCTACATGGACAGAATGGCTTGTCGCCCCTCAATTAGAGCACATACATTTACCAACCACAGACTCTATACACTAACCAATAAATGTAAATATATGGTTTCAATAAGCTACTGCTAGGTGGTAGAGTTGTTCTACTGACGGAAAAACAGCCAATCCAGGTAAAAAATGAAATACAACCCCCCACCCCTGTCTATTGTTTGCAAAGTCTGAAACACTTTAAATGTAACCATATATTTACATTTATAGGTTACTGTATGATGTCTGTGGCTGCTAAATGTATGTGCTCTAATCCAGTGGCAAAAAATCTGTAAGTATAATATTTTCAGATCTTGTTTTTTTTGTTACAAATCATGTTTTCAGGTACAAACCATGTAATACACATTGACACCAGTACCAGTATAGCCTACTTTTCTGAAATAAAAGAGAATAAAGAATCCCAAAATTAAAACACACAGTTATGATTGTGTGGTTTTGTAAAAAATGTGAGCCTCATATCCATGTTTTTCTGATATAATAGTCATAGCTCATGATGCCTTTATAGCACTATATTCCTGAGTAAATTAATTTAAATTATGCATCCTAAAAGGTTCTGCTGAAGATAAAAGCAACCATTCACACATCCATCCATTCAGTCTCTGTAACTTATTCCCGCACCCGCAACACTTCACATGTATGCAGAATTTTTTTTTTCACTTCTCAGCCAACTGACATTATGCAGTCATCTGAGATTACAGGTTTGTTTGCAGGTGACATCTTATGCAAATTTATCTAAAACTCTGTAGTGGCTTTAAAAATACTACAGCTTCTTATAATTTCTGACATAACTTCGTGCTCCAAACTATGCATTTCACATACTGATGCATTGTGAAAAATACTATTGTTTTTATACCTCAATATGAATTGAATAGAACTGATATGGAGCCAATGATGAAACGATGTTGAGGCATAAAAACCTGCATCTCTTATCTGCCGGACAGTATCATAAATGTGGGATAAGAAGGAAAAATTATAAAGCTTTTTTACACTTTTACACTTCATACACTCTGAAATAGTGTCTGAAATAAAAGCATACCTATATGTCATAAGATTTATTTGAGATGCTGTTGAATGCTACCAAAATAAACATTCTGGTATCTTTAAAATGATGAGGAGTGCTCATTTTATGAGCAGTAGAGCCATGGATGCCATTCTGTTCAGGATATGGACTGAAAAACTCAACTATCATCTATCAAAGAGATTGATTAAAAATGGCATTATGTTATAATACGATGTTAGGTATTTTTACTTGATTTTATTTTCAGGTGCCTCTTGTGTTTTACTCACAACGAGGGTCCCTGCTTTACTCAATAGAGGGCAGTGTTGGCTTAAAAGTCAGTGTTAAACTGGCAGAATAAGTCTGGGTGGGAGAAGTGAGGTAACGTTGAGCAAGGCCCCTAAACCCCTCAGAGGCCAAGAGATCATGCTGTGATTGTACTTAGCTGCCCCAGGTGTCAATGTGTGAAACTGAGGGAGCGTGAGCAGTGTATATATAGTTGTTTCCAATACTACATACTAATTGTATACAGCATGTACTAAATATTACTTGTCATAGTGTAGTGTTTTGCAGTAAAAAAACCATTGGGTACTGACAAGAAATTATATTACACTATGTCTGCTATTGACACTATGTCACTGTCAATTAAACTTCACAAAGATCAAGCAAATTGTTTTTCCAAGGATTTAATGGCTTTATTTTATAAGCACCTATTGTAGCAACCAGCAAATTCATCAAATATTATTATCATTAATAACCATTTTATTAATATTATTATTAGTAATAGAAGTAGTTTGCAGCGGTGAGCAGGTCTCTATCGTCTGTGCATTTCTGTCTAGTATAGTACCTAATTGTAATATTGTACATATATATTAATTATAATATAGCGTGCATATTATTATTATTATTATTACATTGTATTTAATATAATATGACAGTATGGACCCCATCAGATAGCATCAGAAGTGTGTGTGTGTGTGTGTGTGTGTGTGTGTGTGTGTGTGTTCCACTGCTCCCTGCTATGGAATCCAGAATGCTGGGATGTCATACTGGATGTGGAATGTGTCTTTGTGAAGACAGTCAGTAAGTATATCTCAGTGGAAAACACATTTTATTTAGTAAACCAAATATTAGGAAGGTAACACATCAACTTAAACAGGACATCATGTCTGAATATTTTGACACCTTTGACGAAGCAGACGACGAGACTATGAGAGTGCACGTCATAGATCTGGTAGAAATACCTGATGTATCTGAGGAGCAAATACAAGAGAGTGAAGAAGAGGAGCGAGAAATCAAGTGTGTGTCTCAGGGCAAAATATAGATTGTCTGTTGGCTCTTAAATCTTGTTTGGTAATATGTGATAAAGATCTCAGATATCAATATAAAACATTATATTTTGTTGTCTCTGCAGCAACCGTGAAAAACTCAGGAGAAGACTTTGTGAGGCTGAAACCAGCTGCAGACAGAAGAGGGAGAATCGTGACAAGATGTTTGGAGATGGACTGCAACTGGATAAGCTGATCAATGACATGGAAGCTGAGAATAAGTACCTCACCAGCAAAGTGAAAGAGTATGATACTTAACCAACTAGACTTAGCTTTTTTTGAGTTATATATACACTGGCCAGCCAAAATTCTCTTTGTAATGTTGTTGGTGAATCTCATACCAACAGGACAAAAATCTATATTTACACATTAACATGAATTATTCCAAAAATAACACTTCAATCCCTTGTGCATCTTTCCTAAATATTATGATAGTTATATTATATGACAATATTATATATATCCTATTTGTTTGTTGATTTTGTATTCAGCTCACAACAGCAGCTGGCAAATATAAGAAAAAAGAGGGAGGAAGAGGATGAAGAAGGAGCCCTGTGGCAGGAGACAAGAATTGTTGAGAATCAATTGATTTACATAAGGAAGATGGTGAATGATACGCTTACACTTCTTATTCTGTTCATTTAATATCTTTACCTTCTCGTCAGTGTCATTAAGGCAAAGATAACATTAGATTTGATTTTCAAATAAGAAAATGAGAGGTGGGGGTATATAACATTAGAATATACTGACAATGTCAAAAAATATTATAATACATTCTTGTGAATGATTGTTTAAAAAATATGTTAATAACATAATATAAATTCAGACTATAGCCTGTTGCAATACCTCTACATCATTTCCTGTTATAGAAAAACAGCCTCCTACATTCCCTGTGAGGTTTGGAGGGCCTTCTCTAGAGTCGCACTAAACTAAACATGTTTCTTTCCTATTTGTCTATGTACAATGTCAGCTTGTTTTACATCACTGTAAAGTGTTTACACTGAGCATATGTGTGTAAACTTGATCGTTGTTAAGGCAACCTTGTAGCAGGAGCATTAACAGTCATGATTGTAGGGTTGGCTTTAAGACTTTAGAGTCCATCCCAAATATACAGTATCTGTGCAGTTTGCATTAATCATTTACTTTATATTTGTGCAACTTTGCTGTCAACTTTTTGCATGAGAGCCAAATGGTACAGACTTTCTAAACTCAGGTCAGCAGTAGAGTGTAGTCTACGTAAGATTTGTCTTCATCTAAACACCTTAAAGTTCAAGACTGGTCATCTAGACCAGTGGTGTGATAATAAACTGCATACAATTAGAAGTGAAATAGAAGCCAACAGGACTTTAAAATGATGGACGATGACCTGATTTCATTGCTTGTCTTTGTTTTGTGCAGGAAAAGGAGATTAAGAAGGTGAAGGAGAAAAATAAGGATTTGACTGCTCAGGTAAAGTATATACTTATTATCTCTGCTCTCCTCCCGTGTGTGTCTTCACCATTTCACAGATATTTGAAAGAAATAAGAAACATTTGATGGTTGGATACAAGCTGAAGTCACTGACTGAACTGTAGGAAAACCACAGGCACAACAAAAAAAAGCATTTAGCTGGTGTTCATTTCTGAGCATCCTCCTCTGGATGCCACTCTCACTGTGAGCTGCTTCTCTTTCAGCTGGACCAACTTTATCTGGGAGAGAAATGTCAGGAAATAATACAAAACGTGAGAAGAGCTGAGAAGGAGTTTAAGGTAAAACCCTGTTTTTCACTTAAAATAATGTAATGATATATATTCTCCCAAACTGTTTACCTGTCCAAATATCACTTTAATTTAGTTAGGTTATAGTATCATAGTTGATAGTTGACTTGTTGTGTGTTTTGTAGCACAAACTGGAGGAGATTCAGGAAGTCCTACATAGTAAAGATGAGGAAATAGAGATGGTATGTACAACTTTATGAAATCTTCAATCTTTAATGTTGTGTCTCTTAGCTCCACTTTCAACATCAGAGCTGTTGATGAGTTGATGAAAATGTAAATTAATCTAAGTTCCTTTCTGTCTGACAGAAATCAACCAGCTTAATTAACAATAACATCGAGATAGAGGAGTATTTCAACACCATCGAGGTTTGTACTCCATACAGTAAGATCATTGTATCATCATTGTACCTTTCTGAAATGTCATCTCTCTTCTGCAGGATGTCAGACAGGAACAGCGAGAACTTCGAGAGCAGCTGAGCAACAGACAGGAGGAGCAGATGTTGTAATTACTGCATTATGTCCTTGCTGTTGATGCTGGTAGACCAGTCAGCACATAATTGACCAACATTTTAGTCTGAGTGTAGTGCATTTCAGTGGTTGATGTCAGTGTTACCTTCTTGTAGCTTAACTACAATGAGCAAACGTTTGTGTGGAGTTTCTCACATCTGTCTGTTATTTGCTTCCATAGAGCTGCACTGAACATGCAGGAGGAGTCTACCACAAGAGAAACTAAACAGCCACTAAGCTCTCCAGTAACGGTGAAAATAATATACAAGCACTGTTATTACACAAAGCGAATGATCGTGTTAACCAAGATATCGAACTCAGACGCAGGCTAACTTCTAGATATGCACTGAAGCTGTCTGTTATCTTTGTAGGATGAGGATGAAGAGCACAAAGATGAGAAGCTCCCGAAGCCTGAAAAGTACGTGTCTATCACACAAAACACTCCTAGGAAAACCAAAAAATCCCAAACCAAACCAAAACAAAAATGTTCCCTTATTCCTTTTTGTGTATTATGTGTGTGTGTGTGTGTGTGTGTGTGTGTGTGTGTGTGTGTGTATGTGTGTGTGTTTAGCTGGTGGTGTTGTGCTAAGGTCCTGTGGAAAGGAGTAAAGGCAGCAGGAGCCATCCTCTTTAGTGTTCTCCTTCCTGTGGAAGGACTCATGGCTGCCATGTTGCCTGTGTGCTACAGTGCAGATCCTAACTACAACATCTGGAACATTGCTTTGGACCTGCTGGAGCCCCACACCGAGCTCCATCAAACACACCCTCCCGTTGTAACACCAAGCTAGACCTGGGGGTGACACAAAAGATGGGAGTGAGATTAACTGAAATGGCCACTTAGCACTTTGCACCTGTCCGCCCAGGAAGAGGGCTCCCTCATTTGTGGTTCTTCTCAAGGTTTCTTCCATTTATTCCTGTTAAAGGGATTTCTTGGGAGTTTTTCCTTGCCCTCTTGAGGGGGATGCTACTTTAAAATTAGTTAGTAGTTAGAAACCACACAGCATTGATCCCAAGCCCTTCCTTTTCAGTCCCTATGGAGCCATAACTTTCAACCTGTTCATCTGTTGACAATTTTTTTATTGTAATATTTGCATTAATTAATGTTTTCTGTTGAAATATGTTATGTTAAAAGAATGGAATAACTAATGATTTAACTTTTTTATTGTAGTCCCTCCCATGGTTTCTTAAATTCTTTCCCGTTAAAGGGATTTCTTGGGTGTTTTTAGATTTGTTCATCTGTTAAATTGTAAAATATTTTGAAATAAAGTAATAAAATAACTAAAGTTTTGCCTTTGTTTTCGCACTCCTTCAGTGCATAGAAAAAAACATACATCTAAGAATATTGTTTTGTTAAGTATGTTTAACTGAACCCAGATGAGGCTCTGTTAAATGCAGCACTCAGCTTCCTGAAAGACAAACAATAACAATAAATCAACCATTAATAATTGATGCAATTAAGACATTTTTTAAACCAGCAGGTTAAATCTGGATGGGGAAGTGAAATAGCACAACTTTATCTATTTTTAAAGACAAATTCAATTTGTTTGTTTATTACACAGCAGTGAATCAATTGATTATTGGTTGGCAGTGTTTAAGTCTTTACCTAAAACCAGAGGAGCATCAGCATCCTGTGAGATTGGATGTCTTGAATTTTGAAGAATATTAATCAGAGTTTTAAAATTGTTAAACATTATAACCATTTTATGGTTGTATTTGACTAAATATTTTGTCTGTATTTATATAATTATGTCATAACATATAATATGATTATTTCATACTCTTTGGGTCTCCATAATAACTTAGCTGACAGGATGTTTTGAAGCATTTTGTGATGTGTTGTGTTGCGTTACTATAGTAAGGTTAAAGGTGTCTAATACTGGGAAAAACTGAAAAGGAGGAGGTCTGTTGAACAGAGCTTGAACAAAGGCTTAACATTTTTTTGTTGTGATTTAAATCATGATAAAATATGTAGTCTAAATAGTCTTAATCCTACCATGGTCATTGTACGCTATGTAAAAATGTGCAGATGTTTGTATGAAGTTGTCTGTTGTCTCATACCTGTCTCATATTTCATTTCTTGAGTTGGGACATATTGTGATGAGAGAGAGATTCATGTGACTGGTGATATCACTATCAACACCAATATTAAACATATGCATAGTTATTGTTAGAGCATACAATACACTAGTTTTTAGAGCATACAGAACAGTATTGTTCTGTTTGGTATTCTTCCACATGGAACAAATAGCGTGTGCTAGTATTTGAAATAATAAAATGCCAACCCTTCACATGAAAAACAGCCTTCAAATGGATGTCTCTCTTTCTCTACCTGTGACGCACTGATCATCAAAACCATATGCCAGGGCTAGAGGCATACTAGTTCAAACCAGTAGTAATTTCAGGGTTGCTGACATACCAGCTGTGCCGTTGAAATCCCATGTTGTTCTGGCTCCTTCCTTTAAGGTAGGCTGTGGAGTGAATGTGTGGCTGTAGTGTCTGGGCTGCTGGCTACCTTGAAAGTATTTGGAATAACCTCACAGCAAAAGCAGGAGTCTCGCTAGTGTTACAACCTAACACAGTTTGTTATAGGAGAAGGAGGCCTGTTTCTAAGATCTATACTGAGGTTTCTTTGTAGGATGAAGAACACAAAAGCAAGATGCTCCTGGAGATTCCAGTTCCTGCGGCTAAGATGGAATGGTACTTACCTCTCACATGACAACACACTATGCTGAGTGTTCAAGCTCTCTTTACATCTACCTGAGAGGGGAGGTGGATGACCCTGTCTGCAGCATGTGGGGATATGCACATTGAAAATATGAATACATAAAAAAATGAATTACACCAGATGGTGTTGAGTAGTTTAATGTCCGTAAGGAGCTTGTATGAGGTAATTTGTCTTATTATCAGCTAGTATACATTGATCCACTAACATGCTGCCTTTGTGTCATTACCAGATGTGTTTTGAAGCTTAGGCTGGTGATTCTAGAGGGGACTATTTTCTCCAGACAGCTGTGCCAAAGAACACACTCACCTATAGCAAAACACCGGTGAACTGTCACTACACATTATATTAACGTTATATTAATGTCTGCTACAATCTGAACATCGCACAGCCATGTCCAGATTGTATTTACATTTACATTGCTCTCTTTGCACAGCTCTTCTTTTTATTATCACTGTAAAATTTCTATTTAGTGGTTTTAGTTAAATTCTTTCTGTATATATCTATGCTCTCTAAATCTGGTTCTGATTCTGATTCTGATTCTGATAATGGTTAAAACCCAATGCACTCTGACATTTGGGTTAAGGAAGTACAATCCTTTGTGATGCACATGAAAAAAATTAATTCAATTATATATATTATACATATCCATTTTACCAAAATATTTTTACGTTACAACTGTAATGCCATTTTCAGTCAGTTCATGGCAAAAATGTTCCTAGGCTTGGAGTGTCGTATCTTATTCATTTAAATATTATTATTATTATTATTTTAAATATAACGTAATATTAAGCAATGGTATTGTCATTTAAATTGATAATTTTCTATTTTTGAAAAGTCACGGTGTGGTGACGTAATCACCAAGCGACCTTAACGTGACGCGACATTCGTGCTGCCACCAAGTCGAAGACACCAGCAGGTAAGAAGTGTGAACAGTGTAATTGTGAACTAATTGAACTGTTTGAACATGAGATTTATTTAGCGGTGTTGTTATTTTTAGCCAGGAAGCTAACGTTGGGTTGGTCCCATTGTTGTTGGAATACAATACCAACAATATCTGGTATACATTTAGTTAGCTGGCTTGTTAGCCCACAAAGGTGTCGTTAGTTTATAAACTGCATACATTTTGGTCAAATCATAAATTAGTAATGTATTTACAACCCGAACTGTGTGTAACTCTCTAACTAGAGATTATTACAGGCACACAGAGCCACTCAACACTTAAAATAACTTTATTACCAAATGTGAGTAATGAGTTTGGATGCTTTTTGTCTAACGTTTACTAAATGTATCGAAATGTTTAAACATTGAACGTTACGTGAAGCAGAAAATAACGTACTTTACACATAAAATTCTACAAAGTAGCCAAAATTAGTAGCCTTTCTGGAGCTTTCAAGAATGAACCTTTTGAGCCAACTTGGAGGAAAGTTCTTTTAAGTGCTCAGTGAAATGGACATTTGAACGTCTACATTTCCTTGACAACTGGTGAAGATGATGTGATATGATAAAGCTTCAGAACAGTTACTGAATGGACCATCTTATAAGATTGTTTCGTTAGCTGCTGTTTTAATGTTGCAGCCTCAAACTTTCTGCATTTTAAAAGTATAGGTGTAGATGTGACATAGTGTCATTGTTGCAGGTTTAACGAGATGGATTTGCTATGTGGTCCACTGTGCTTGGGTGTGGCCGCAGGGCTGGGCTGCGGGCTCTTCCTCGGTTGGCGCCTTCGAGCTCTCTTTGGCCCGACATCCAAAAGCCTGGAGGCAGAGATGGGGAACGGCTCAGGTGAAGCCAGCGTGATGGGAGAAGGAGGAGAGTTCAAGATGATACTAGTGGTCCGTAATGACCTGAAGATGGGCAAAGGAAAAGTCGCTGCCCAGTGCTCCCATGCTGCTGTATCCGCTTACAAACAGGTTCAGCGCAGGAACCCTGAGCTGCTCAAACAGTGGGAGTACTGCGGCCAGCCCAAGGTGGTGGTGAAGGCCCCCGACGAGGACACACTGATTGATCTGCTGGCTCATGCCAAAGAAGTGGGGCTTCCTGTCAGCCTGATTCAGGACGCAGGAAGGACACAAATTGCACCCGGATCGCGCACCGTGCTGGGTATTGGTCCAGGCCCAGCGGATCTGATCGACAGAGTCACTGGAGACTTGAAGCTGTATTAAGAGTCCCAGTTTGCATACAATTGATCTTTGTTATTGGAATTATTTGCAATGTAAACTAAGTTGGGCTACCATGAGTTTCTATTTTTATACGATTGACTCATTCCTTATTTGAAATGTTGTGCAGGTTTTGGTTTTTGCCTAAACCAGTTGACTTATGAATATCAGTAATAACAGCTTGATGGGTTATACTTTACTGTGATAGTTCAACACTGTTGATGTTCCAATCCTCCACATGAACCAGTCTGCCAAGGCCTGTCTGAAGACATGATGTTCAGAGGAAACGTGAAAATGATTGTTGTTGAGCTCATTAGAATCCCAGCCATTACAGTGAGCCAGCAGGCAAAGTAGCAGTGCCTTTTGAATTGGCTAACATAAATGGAATACAGTCTGTCTGCTGTGAAAAAGGTCTATACGAAGTATGGTCCCAAAATTATTATATAAAGAATATCAATAAAAACCAAGAAGTAATAATCTCACAAAATGGATTCTGAAATGTAATTTATTTATATATAATTTATGCAGTTGAGCTGATTACATATCTATGTACCATTGAGCTGTTTCTGTATTATATTATCCGGTAATAATGCAACCGGATGTCGTTTGGAATTAATTATTTTCCTGCCATTAAATGCTGCATTTCAGTATCTGATGCTTGTAGATAAAGTGTGAATATATGAATGCTTCCACCTAATCTTTTAGCATGAACGTGTTATTGTGTGCACCTACTTGTATCTTAGGTCACAGTCTTTCAGCTGTTGTGAGATGAGATACATCACTGTGGGGCATGACTGGCAGTAACATACCAGATGCGACTTTTCTAGTCTAGCACCCTCTGTTGTGCACCATGTATTAAGTGAGTCTCAAACATTACACAAGGTAGACACTAACAGGAACACATTAATCCAACATCACAATATGACCTCAAAAATGGGCATTACTGAATCAAGAGCTCTGAGTCAACAAATCTGAGACATAAGCTCAACATAGGGGTCTACTGCAGATGTTACTGAACAAGTTGGTTTTAAGGTATCAAATTAGCACCCGTCTCAGATATCTGTGACATTCACTTCAGCTGGAGCCTGAACATTCTAAAATGCATTTCCTGTTTCGGTGCAATCTTTGGGTCAGCTCTGGCAGACTCCCAGGTCAGAGTTCACCTTTGCTCTGCAAGGTCAGCCTATGGAAGTCATTCTTTTAGGACTGTCATTACATTGTTTTGTACTAGTACATTGGACTTCAAACTACAGCATCTCTTCCATACACTTTACAGCCTGTGATCACTCTGCTCTGTAGTTACCATTTCTATCAGAACCACTTCCCTTTTTGGGGGCTGAATGTGCAGTAGTATCATTGGACGGAAGGCAAATATTACCTGTACCTTTACTCCAGCACATGTAAGACACAATCAGACTATTCTTGACAAACAAGAAGCTTTTATTTTTAAGTGGAAAACAAAACCGCTGTTTCATTCATTATGATCCTGAAATGCACAATCAAGTTATCTTAAGTGCACAATTTAAATCTAAGGTAATTTAGATAAGAATATAAGTTCCAAGGAGTTAATGATTGATTTCTTGTATACACGCAAGCCTTTGATAAAAACTTCAAATTACCACACGTCCTGTGATATTGTTTCTGAATTGGATGAATGGGTCAACTCAAAAAAGGTTAAAGGCAACCCTCGACAGGACATGAGAAGAAAGTTTGAAAACTTTTCCTGCACACTCAATAACAGTGACCTAAAATGATATCCAGCAGAAACAAGCCGCAGAGTAAAGGAGGCGCATGGGGCAAGTTAGTCAAACACAAACAAGTCTGCAGTCCCTCCAGAGGTGGAATGGTTGCACGTTAGAGCAGTATTTAAAGAGCACATGGAAATGTCGTCTGAATGCTAATTTGTTTGGAGAGTTCTGCATGGGCTTAGCTGGAAAGATTCAAACTTTCCTGTAAATCGTATGTAAAATACTCTCTTGGGTTTTCTTCAAGAAACAGGCCTGAAGTGTGTGTGTGTGTGTGTGTGGGGTTGGTGGTGGGGGGGCATGAATGATACAACGTAGTGTTTCAGGATTGTGATCATGGATGCGGCAGTCTCATGTTCAAATATAGAAGAACATGGTAGCGTTTTTTGTGTCTGAATATACAATAATTAAATGCATTTTACAGTCGGACAGAATAAGCTGCTCACACACATCAAAAAGGAAGAGGTTCTACATTAATTTCTTCTCACTACAGAGTGCAAATCAAATGCTTCACAACAGACCTTTGTTTTTTTTAAACAGCAGAGGACTAGCTCTTCCCACAAGCCCCCCATTGTACATAAACCTTTTCCCATTCAAATAAAATAGACAAAAGAAAAATTAATCTAGTCAATATGGAATGTGAGAAAATTAATCTTTGTGATTCAATCTTTTTCTTTGACAAAAGAAATACAACTGAGTCCTTCGTGACAGTTTAAAAAGGGGGGAAAAAAGGGGAAAAAAATCAGAAGTTTGTTTTCTCCCTCGCTCCCTGTAGAGGGCAGAGAGACAATAATGGTCTGGTGAAGGACTGTGGAAGATGGATGGATGGTAGCTCCAGCTTGCATGTGGAGAGAAGGGGGTGGGGGTCTTTACATGCCGTAGCCAAAGCCTGGCTGTGCTGCTGGCTGACTGTATCCTGCAGGCGCCTGGTAGCCGTAGCCGTAAGCTTGCTGAGGGGCCACAGGTACGCTGGGGCCTGCTGTCAGCATCAGCTGGGGTGTGCCTGCAAGATAGGTTTCAAACATGTAACTGGACTGTTTTATTCTCAGCAGCTGCAGTTCTGATAAAACTTCAACGTCATGGTCACAGTGCTTCCTCATATTATTATTTTGATCTTGTTTTTTAGATTTAAAGTTGTAGTAGTTCTGCTGAGGGACTGTGGATACGTTGCACTTATCAAACTACTTCCGTGCACCAATCAAGATTTGAAAACATTTGAATCAGAATGTGAATACAATTAGAGGGTGATTAGGTTAATGAAATCTAAACCACACAAACACAGACCTAATGAAGTAGAGTGGAGTTAATTTAATCGTTGCTCATTTGGTCATTAATATTTAACGAATATTTAATGTGTCATCCACAAGATTTAAAGACGAGTTTTAATAAATTCTGATATTTAAAGTTGAATGAAACTCAATGACCAAAGGGAACCGTTGATAATCTAGATACAAAAGAGTGTCATGTGTGTCCTTTGCTTTTGATGACAGTGAAATGGACATTGATGTCATTAGGTCTGTTACCATAGACAATAGGTTGCGTCTCTGTTGCCTGCTCCTCCTCTTTCCTTACGGACTCTGAGGTTTCTAGTTTATCTACCTGCAAGACAAAGAAATGATAGCATTTACAACAAAGCCACTAAATGAGTAAATATTAACAACATACTAAACAAGTAAAAAAATAAATAAAACTAACATTTATATCCCTTAACTAATCTGTGATGGCATTTCTGACAAGGATGCTCATCTGGGCCACCTCTCTAAGCACATTTCACCCAGTAGTAGAGAAAACAAAACCCAACTGTCAAGACAAAAAAAGGTCTTTTATTCCTTTCTTGTGCCTCAAATTCAGAGCATAGAAGACCAACTAATTGCTAGTTGCCTGCCTGACCGTAACAATCAAAGCAGCCAATTCTTTACAAAAAGGTAAGAAATAGATACATGAATATAAAGAATAAAATTAGGAGTTTCTTCAGGCAGCAAGTCAAATGCGGCAACAAGCAAAATGTACATATCAGGGCCTCAGGGGAAAGCAGCAGCACCTAGATGCAGGTTATTTTTAGAGTCAAAAGTAAGGGCTTGCTAAGCAGTGCAGCAATACACGTCCACATCGTGCACATTGATCATTCAGTTTTTCCATGCTTCTTCAGAAAAACACTTTCATTGTAGTTCTCTGCAATCATTCTCAACTAGCTGAAGCTTCACTGTGAATAGAAGCAGCCCCATGGTCTGTGTTGCACCGCTGGCTGCAGCACTGAGATGCAGTTGGGAGGAGGAGGGAGGGTGAGTCTCAGGCCAGGGGCTCCCTACAGTTCAAGGCTTTTTCTACAGAAAGCTAGGTGAAGCCAACACAACAACCTTTTAAAAACGCATACAGCTTCACATTGTGCAGCGTCAATATCTGTGAGGAAATGCACGTTTAAGTAAAGTAGCAGAGATTGTATTATACTTGTTGAAGCGTCTCCACTGTGTGAGCACCAGTGGCAAACGAAACAATGGCTATTTTCAGAAATTCAGAGGGTAAAACAGATATTATAACCTTGATTCAAGACATCGTGTACAGTGCATTTTCTCCAACAAACTCCCCAGGTCAGATTATTTTTATTAATTTTTTGGGTTTCATCTCTGTTGCAGTCTGCTGCTGGTTTAAAGTTCTTTAAACAGGGTAGAGGAGCAAACTAACGTCCCTTACTGGCACAACATTTCTCTTATGTTTAGATCTATATCGATATACAGTTAACTACGTTACAGTTTAGAAGACAGAGATCCACGTGATTTGGTGTCATCTTATCTCTAACTTGTTCCAGGTAATATGATTTACTGATATGTATTACTATCCCGTCTTGGAGCCAATTTGATTTTCATACAAATCACACCTGATTTTTTCTTTTCATAACACATGACAACATGTGTCTAATGACAATGTAGTGTTTTTAGAGACTACAAATCTACAAGGTTCCCCAACAACTATAAAGCTTAAAAGATGGCTCAGTGACTGTGTCAAAGTGCGAGTGGAGCTAAAACCATGCACACTCAAGGCCGCAGTCTTCCGAGCTCAATACTTTGAGATCAAAAACAAAGCATTTAGCTTTCACCTGTTCCTTAACTGCATCAACCTGGAAGAGAAGAGGTGCAGCATAGAAGAACATTACAAATATTTCCCTGTAAAGAAAGGTGGTCAATGTAGGACCATCAGAACGAAAGAAAGATCTTTCATTTGATACTGACGATGTTACTGAAGTCAAAGGAAAACAAATGTATTTTCCCAGTTTGAACACTAAGGATTACAAATGTCAGTTTATATGCCAGATGTTCTGGTTATTTGTAGTTGCAGTCATTATGGTATTCTGATGACTGCAACTAGTTGGTTGGTCCGTTTTACTCAAAGGACCAGAAAAGGAAGAGGGGATAAAAAAAAACAACATACTGTGTATCCATTATATTGTGGTTTAAATTATTGATTCTTCACACGATCAAAAACAGTCCTGAATTCAGGATGGATTAAGAATATTAAATCAGCATCCTTAGTGCTGACCTGGTTTAGATTACTTGTCTGTCATCTGTCACAAACCGGCACGAGTCTGTATAAAACAAACTAAACCATTTGTTCTGATCCATGACAGCAGTGATGCACAGCTATATGGCCTCCAGCCTAAAAAGAGCCGACCCACCTTGCTGAGGTACTCCCTCATGACCTGAATGAAGTATGGCATAGAAAAGTCCATGATGTTGTGCCTCCAGGCGGTCTCCAGCACCACGTCAGGCCGCAGCAGGTCATAGCAGGTGAACAGGCAGGCGGCGAAACACTCTCTCTTGTTCTCCTGTAGGAACCAAGACAGCAGCTCCTCTGCCAGCTCGGTGTCCTTGGACTCTGACGCATACTGCATGGCATCCTGCAGGGGAGACACGGCACGACCAGGTTCAGGGATGGTCTAAGCCAATCTAGGCAGCGTATCAGAAACATGAATGTAAAGGTGAATGTTAGGGTGGAAAAAAAGCACCTTGTAGAGCTTGTCCTTCTTGCAGAGCTCCACACTCTGTTTCCAGCGGTTGTTGCCCTTGAAGAGGTAAGCAGCGATTCTCCTGAACTCAATCAGCTCGTGCTTCTCCAAACGCTGGGCCAGTGAGATGTTGTCAAAGTTGTCGTATGCATCTATTGATGTCCTCAGTGCCTTACACGAGTCGGACAGAAGAAGGGGGAGGAATTAAATCAAAGAAGAATAATGACATTAATGGAATAAAAAGATTTTCACTACATACAGGAGCAGTGTCAAAGACTCTCTCACCTGATAGTCCTCCTCTGTGATGAAGAGGTTGTTAAGTGCTTCATTGACTGATTTGTTGTTGTGGTTCTGTACTGACCGCAGGTAGGGTTTGATCAGTGGCAGCTGTTTCACCTGTTGACACACATGTACAGTCATCATCTTACTGACCAAGTTTGCATCCAAATTTTAATCGACTTTCCAGAAATTCTGCAAATGAAATGCAAATTCAAGCGTGTTCCCATCCTCTACTGTAATGTGAGTATTAGAAGCTGTGTGCACAAAGAAACAGATGGTGGCGCTAATTTCCCAGTGAGGTGCCATTAAACCATCCTGAATGAGAAGGTGCATGCAAGAAGATATTAAAGAATCTCAAACAATGGAAAGCTGTGTGGAAAACACAATGAAAATATTCATTGTTCATTTGAGGAAGGTTAGTCACCCTATTGGTCCACACAGATCTGATGTTTTATTCGACCATGGTTTCAGCGATGATTTAATTCCCATGCATCATGATGTATTTGCTTCAACGGTTTCACATTGCTTTTATCAGTACAATAACTTATAACTTCCACCTCAGCCAAGCATAAAAACACATTTCTAGTGTTTACCACTCAAGTATCAGTAAAATCAGGTAAAAATAGGATTGAAAAGCACTTTTTGTTACCAACAGAGGACATTCCTATCACACTCCTCTATCATAATGAGAGATTAAAGTGTACCTTGCTGAAGAAGTTGACAGCACGGGAGTGGTCCAGTCTGGGGGAAAGCACTATGAGCAAATCATTCAGTAACAAGGGCTTGAACTCCAGATAGAACTGGGTGGCTTTGTAGTACAGCTCCACGTTGGCCACCTACACAGGGTGCAGAGGGAAAGACAGTCATTTAAGAAGCATAAACACTGGATCAGGGAATGTAGAGCAGTATCAGGCATGATGATTATTATTTTGCAATACTGTGGCATTTTAATAATTCAGTCTTCAATTGTATTTTTAATTTAAAAATCATAAAATCACATTTTTAGGCAATAAATAAATAAATCTTGGGCGATCATTTCAGCTGAAAAAGCCAAATACAATCACAAGAGTCTCAGAAAAAAGAAAAATATAACAATAATAAAACCCAATCTTAGTTTTGACATCAAATCAAACTACCTTGGTGATGATGTCTTTGAACTGCCCCTCCTTCCAGGCATCTGTTGGGTGGTTCATCATGGTGATGATGGCGTTGTCGAACTCCTCGTACTTGTCGTACAGGAAGACCAGCTCGGCCCACAGGTGGGCCTGCTCCGCCGCTCTCAGGACCTTCGGGATGTTAACTCTGGACCAGAAGAGCTCCAGATGCTCCCTCATCTTCTGGGGCTTGAACTTGGAGTAAAGGATGGCCAGCTCCGTGAACATCCCCATGTGAGCGCGCTCCAGGCCCAGGGCGGCCTCCAACATGGTGATCAGCTCCTCAAAGTAGCCGCGGTCCTGAGAGAGAAGAAGGAGGATGCAATGTGTTAATGTGCGTTTATGTATGTATTAAAGTTGCATGTCTCAACATTATATGGTATAATAAGGTAAACTAAATGCAAACACTGCACACCTGTGTATTATGCTAGACGAAGAAAACACAAACATACACACAAAACAAAAGCCTTAATTTCCATCTTACTTGGTAGTAGTTGATCAGCTCCTCCAGCTCGTCTGCGTGCACCACGATGTGGAGTCCGCACATCTGGGCCAGTCTGAACTCGTTTCCATCCACACAGGCGAAGCACACCTCTTTCCAGGTGCGGGTGCTGTTGGCCTTGCGGGCGCCGTCCACGGCAGCCTGGTACTCCCCGAGGTGCACCAGAGTTGAAGCCAGGCGACCGAAGTTGGACACGTTGTTGTATAGCAGCTTAGCGGCGTCGTACATTTTCTCATCATAGCAGCGGTCACCAACCTAAATAACAGATACAATGAAGACATGGTATTCAGTTTTTGACCTGACCGTTTATTCACACAGGGCTGTATGAGAACTTAGCTAACCTGCTGGATGTGGGCATTGTTGGGTCCGTTGATGAACTCTTCCAGCTCAGCCAGGCGATTGGTTTTGGCCAGGGCAAAGATGAGCTCGGTCTCCACGTAGGACTCACGGGCCTTCTTACGAGCCATCTGAAGGAATTTGACTAAGTCCTCCCAGTTACCTGAAACACATGGACAGTAATATTATGCTCTTGGTATCCGAATACGTTATTCAGGAAAGCACAAATACAGCGATGGAAATATTTTTCTTCTTCCCAAAGTTGCTTGCTACTATTCAGGGGGGGAAAAGTCAGCTCCATGATAGACATGTCAGCCATTACGTTTGTTCATATCATTGTAGCATATCATGGCCACAACATTAAATGTCCACTCTGTTTGCAACATAGGACTTTGATTTCACTAACTAGTCATTTCATAGTAAATTCCTGTGCAGAGTCTGTCCTGCAGAACAGATATGGATTGAATCTAAGTGTCAGATGGGGGGATTTTGGTGTATGCATGCAAAATCAGACAGTTAATAAAAATATAGTATGGTTTAATCATAAAAATAAAAATAAGGAGAGAAAAGTACAATATGAGGATGTGGAAATATATCTCATAATTATTTATATGCCAATATTACTTCAGTTTAAAGCTTTGAAGGTCCGACAATTGCATTGCCAATGAATTGTAGGTTAGAAAAAACCCCAGATTTGAAGTGACTTCCGGTATAAACACATCATTTTGTTGGTTGAACAGACTGATAATGACGTCTCTATGCACCTAGTTTCTACATGAATCCTTTTCCTCTTTGGTAGATGTAGAGCACTGCCTCACCTGCGTTTTATGCTGATAGTGTGCACTTTCAATATAGAACAGCTGCAACTATCAGCCAGTAGCCCTGGAGGCCAAAACTCAAACAACAAACTCCACAACTGCTGATGTGCCGTGTATTGACTTCTTTCAATCGAAGCTGCACAGAAGCCCTGCATTCTGTTCATAGTGATTGATCAGCTCACAATAAGTCAGGTGGTATTCTTTCCCTCTACACTTTGCTCAGTGTTTGAAAGTCCTCTGCTATGCCTCATTGTCAGATTGCAGATCAGCATGGCCTTAGACACTGGGAAAATATATCACAACCAAGTTTGCTACTTTTCATTTTCTTACTTGAGGTCAACGAGTCTCCTTACCGCTCTTATCAGCAGCCTGTACCACCTCCATGTATGCAGAGGGATCGTCGGCTTTGATATAGGAGTCAATGGCCTCTTTAACCAAGTCCTTCTGCAGCTGAGCCTTGGCCAGCTGGCTCCACACAGCCGGCTCATTGCAGCGTTCTGCAAACTCATAGGCCCGGTCCAGGTTGCCAATGTGCTCGATCAGCACCTATGTAAAAAACAAAAAGCATGGATGATCAACACTTCTTCAGTCAATAAGGTATTAGTGTAGCTGTTAAAGAGCTATAGACTGACCTGCACGGCAGAGGTGTTGACGTCAAACTTCTTGAAGATGGCAAAGGCCTCCTCAAAGAGCTCGTTGCTGATGGCAATGTTAGCGATATCCGGAGCGTCGTAGTTGTCTAGCCTGCTGATGTACTCCATCACACGGGTACGGTCAGCTTTGATCGCCGTTAGGATCAGCAGGTTCTGAAGATTTCTGTGGGAAAGAGAAGAAGAGGTCAGCACACTTTAGCTTTTGCAATTGGATTTTGAAGTGACTCATGGGAAATCCAAAATGTTACGGCTAAACACCTGTGTTCACTGAAGACAGAATTGTCCAACACAATCTTCTCCAGCAGCTCAATGAGCTCGTTGGGCAAGTCTGCGGTCATGAAGGCCTTGACTGTGACTGAGACCTCCTCTGGGTCCTGGGTTTCTGACAGTGCAGTCTGCACCACCTGCAGAGGCAAAGAAATAGAGGCTTAGAGAAGGACCAGGCACTTGTACCAAATGATAAGACTCATCTTGTGTAGAGTTTACCTGGTCAATGAGTGGTCGTCTGAAGGGGTTGCTCTCCAGCAGCACGCTGGCCCACAGATCAGGGTCTTTGCGGCGGACCAGGTAGCGAGACAAGCTCTTGAACAGGGAGTTCTCATTGCAGACCTGACATAAAAAGAAGAAAATGTAAATTCTTCCTGCTGTAGTGAAGGCAGATTAATGTACTACTGAAGTGAACCAGACATTTAGACACACAGGTGAGATGCCTGCGAGTGCAAAAAGTCATCCTCACATTGATCAACTCCTGGTCACACTGTCCTCTCTCATAGGCCACACAGGCCAGGTGGGGGTCTCTCTTCTCACAGTACTTTCCCACCACACGGCTGTCATAGTACGGGTTTTCTCTCAGGAAGCGTTCTGGGTTGTTGTTGCTGTCAATGTAGATCTTGGCCAGGGCATTATGGGTAGCGGGCTCTTCACAGCCTTCGTGAATACGAGACTCCAGCCAGGGCAGCAGCAGTTTCAGTCTGTAAGACAAACGGGATGTCAGGACTTTGACTGCTCACGCAACTTTGCAGATGGAGATGAAGCACAATTCAAATCCTACTTGGACAACTACTAGACAGGGTCTGGTGGTCTGCTTTGGGCTTGTTATGTTAAATAAGTCAGATTCCTCTGCTGTAATTTACAAGCAATGTTTTAGACATTGTCACACTGCAACTACTTGCACAACATTTTCTATCCTGATAATGAACCTTTTCCCAATTGTAGTCAAAATGTCAATATCGGGAAAGACAAAATGACCTAAACTGTTTTTGTTGTAATGTTTAAGGAACATGTAGGTGGAGCACCTGTTCCTCTTTTCCACCTCAGCGACCAGTTCATCAGTAGAGAATTGTCCCCTGACAACCAGGATCAGGCTCTTGATAACATCCTCTGAGCAGTCCACGTCCAAGAGACCACCAACCACGACAGGCAGACGGCTAGGGTTCACCTAAAACACACATTTAACAATATATCACATGTGCTTCTTTCTGTAATACAGGGATTTAGTATAATGGTCATGAGGCATCTGAACGCTTCGCCACTGAGCCTTACCTTCTGCACATAGATCTCAATGTACTTCTGCAGGTTGTTGCGGTACAGGTAGAGGACCAGGTCGTGGACAAAGTCAAAACGGTCGCAGACAATGATGAGTGGTAGCTGGTCGGTGAGTTTAGCTTCCTGTCCGTCACACAGAGAGAAGGGAAAGAGGCCAGAAGTTCAGTAGGCATAACACACAACCAACAAAAAACTTCTATACAAGCCCCAAAACATCAACCGACCCTGAAGCAACACGGCTGATCTTTTACCACTGCACATGTATTTTTAAATGTAATACAGACTTATTTTACTGCTGGTATGACTGTATTGTTGATGGCTGGTGTACTGTGTACGATGACAAGACAATCAGACGACGGAAATTAAATTTGTCATTTTCCAGCTATATCAACCCTCGTTAAGTGATCAAAAATTACGTATTTAATACAATATCGGGGGGGGGGGATAAAAGATTTGTCACTACAACAAATGGACGTCACATTGCAACATTTGTGTTTCACAGTAGAGCCACGTAAATATTCTAAAGTGGCTTTCTTACTAATTAACTGGCAGAGAGATGCCAGTTGTCAGGTGAACACTAACTGTGCCGACCACAAAGACATCCACACTCCTACAGAATTAACAAACTGGGATTGTGCACCTCGTCAATATCAACCAAGAACATGCTGCACTTACTAGAGGATCCTATTACAGGACTACACACAATACGCACAGACACCTTTAATGTCTTAAAATATGGAGTAAAAGGCCCCAACTTGTTCACCATTAACTGCAATTACACACAAAACATCCAATGAATGACTAGGATGATGTAAAGCTCAGAGAGCGCTGGTTGCACCCCAGTGGGTGTATGGGTTGTGGTGTATAAGCATATATGTCTCCATACAAATCCCAGTTTCAATCCTGTGCCTAAAGTTAAGGGGTAGGGGGTTGAAAGCAAAAACAAAAGAAGAAGGGAGAAGTCCTGCACTGTGGGGAAGGATACATTTACCTGGTACATGTCCTGCCATCCCAAAGACAAAAGAGGAAAAGCACAAAATATAATTGACTGCCATCAGGATGGTTGTTCTGAACTTTTTTAACCAAATCAGGCAAACTTCTGGGGTCTGCTAGTGATAGTAATCGCATGTAGCATTTAAAAGACTGACTATGCACTTAATGTGGGGATTTCAAAACTGCAATGCTAGAAAGTGTTGCCTTAAAACCAACATGGATTAAATCCAAAAAAACTAAAAAAAAGGTTCAGATAAGACATAATGAAAAAGTAACCGAAGGATGCAGCGTACAGCGGAGAGGAAGAGACAAAAGGTAAAAGAAAGGACCAGGTAAAGGAACAGAAGAGCTGTAAAATGTCAGTGTTCGATCACTACGCTGTCCCTGCGGCTTTACCTTGAGGAAGTTTTTGACGCGCTCTGGGTCGTAGCAGTTGCTCTCTCTACAGATTCTCTCCACCTCTTTGATCTGGCCTGTCTTGCAGGCGGCCTGGATGTATTTGAAGTGAACTTCAGGGTCTTGACTGAAGTTCACAATAGAACCCAGGAAGTAGAACAGACCTGAGAGACACAAACAGTCACCTCTATTAAGCTTCGAAAGACGTGCACGTCTACAGCTCCACCCGTGTAATGATAGTGCTATGGATCCATTAATACATCCTGAAAAGACATAACTGACAAATGCCGCTCCATGACTCCAGTTTTTCTTTTCCTCATTTAGTTTACTTTACTTTTACTTTAAATGGTTCTGCTCAATTATTCCAGTAATAGTAGAGGAGCTGAACTAATTCTCCTCCAGGCCTTTCTGCACAATCAATCAATAGGATTGACCTGCCTGTGCTCTGGCCTACATGTGTAATTGATTGTTAGGGGACATCTATCTAGCTACATGGATGAGATGGAATGGCTGCATAAATAAAACTGAAGGACAAGTTCAACACCACTCTAAGTTCTGGTCTGGGTACAGAAATATTTAGGTGAACTGCCCTAATGTACAAAACAAACTTTTAAGGATTGTATCGGCTACTTTTCAAGATTGTGTGTTTCTGACTGTACTGGGTCTTATGAACAAGTGTGACATTCAAAAGAATATTTGTATTTTTTGGATTATAGATTACAGTGTTTCACAAAAAAACCCCAACAGTATGTCAACATAAAGTTTGGGATCTTACCTTCAAAGCTTTTGAAGGACTCAAAAAGCTCGGTGAGAGCCTGGGTGGTGAGCTGTTCATGGTACTTGGAAGCCACCTGGACACTGATCTGCAGGTTCTGGCGGATGTTGGCTGACAGCATTGCCCTGAGGCACTCCAGAGAATCCTCCACCGACAGGGAGCCAAAGAAGTTCACCAGCCACTGGAGGTGGAGGAGGGAATGTTAGTTTAAGTCGTACGTCGTACAATATCTACCATGGAGTTAATAAATAAATTCCACAATAAGCAATTGTCTCTTTGACAAGAAAGAAAAATAGCCTCTAGTTTTCTACCTCTGGGTTGAGTAGGTGTGTGTGCACCACAGCGCGCTTGATGTCGTACAGGTCGGTGTAGTGCTCCAGGGCCCTTTGCAAGAGTCCAGCCTTCTCACACAGCTGTGCGATGTGGGCACGATCGTAATTGGTGAACATTTGGTTGCCCAGGATCGCATCAGCAACCTGCAGTCATAACATGAAGCAATAAAAAAAGTTAGACAAAAATGCATGTTAATTGGATTCCTTATTGTAAAGTAAGGGTAAATGTGTTGACCTGTGGAGCATGCATGAGGTTCATCTCCAGCAGGCGAGTCTGCAGTGGTCCTTCTGAGGGTCTGTTGTTCTTCAGAGCGTCCAGGAGGAATGAGGTGCACTGCTGGATCAGGTTGTACTCCATGAACACGTCCACGATCTGGACAAACAGAGACACACAGGTGAGAACTTACACAAGAGAAATAGAGGCCATGCTTGACAAGAATATTACTATTAATATTTATTTGCACAAACTACTACTGCACTGTAGCTGTTGGTACACAACACCTCCCTCCCATATAAGCATAACACACCTTCCAGTCTCCTAAAGTTCTGCACCACTGACAGGATTAAAAACTTGCAAGATGATGCAATGTGTTTTATTCTTTAAACTCTTGTTCCCTGCCAGTACAGCACTTTAGGCAATGCAGAAAGCAGAGTCAGCAGTTGACACTTGCAGTGCAGAGTGTCTGCAGTGGCAGGAAGCAAAGGAAGAGGTGCATTTCCTTTCCACTACAGGATTGCTGAGCTTCACAGATGTTTGCATGTCCTGTGACTCAGTCAGTCAAATACTTTCCAGTCCGATTTCCAAGAAAGTTTAGGGTTGACTTGTTAACTGCAGACTTGGATGTAAAATTGTCACAATGTTTATCTTTATTTTAAAAAGTATAGTATAGTATAACCCAACCCACCCTGTGCAGATGATGTTTAAATTCCTACTCAACTCATCTTAGTCAGTTTCCTAGAGAGGAGGCATACATCTCTATAACAGAGACCTAATCCTCTTCTATAAATGAACAGCAGACAGCCAAACCCTCCTCCCTTCTTCTCTGACCTGTGTGATGTCAGCCAGTGGCTCTTCATCCTGGACCAGCATCTGGGCAAACTGCAGGCCTTGTTCTGGGTTGATCCGCATCACATTTCTGAGCAGAAAGATCCAGTCTGGAGTGTAGCCCACCTAGAAAAAAAAAAAGAAGAAAACATCTACATTACAACCAAGTTTTAGGATCATTGTTTAAATACCTTAAAATCCAACGTAAAGTGCTCGTGTTCTTTAAACATCATGAAGTTCCATGCATCTTCATTTAAGCATGAAACTTAACATTTTCTTTCTTCAACATACTTTATTGAGAGCCTTGAATTACGTTTTTGTTTTAAAATGTATTTCATAAAGTGCGTCTTTGCCTTTATTGGCCATGCATTTCATCATTTGGGCATCATATCTTTAAGAGATCCAACACACCTTCTTGGCGTACAGGACGATCTTGGGGAACTGGCCAGTCTCCGCAAAGCACTGGATGACTTTGTTGGGGACGTTGGCCCTCAGGTAGACACTAAGAGCCAAGGTGGGATCCACTGCCTTCACCAGGTCACCCAGTTCCTCTGAACACTCCAACTGAAATGTAGGACAAGTAACATCAGCACTGGAAGCAATTGAGGACCATTTCAAAACAAGAACGCAGTGTTTTAATATAAATGTATCTTTTAACTTCTTTTATTGTGGTTTATACACCGTTTCTGTGTAAGGAAATTAAAAAAGGATAAATGAGAAATGAGCTAATACACAAATTGAGAGCATACTCATTAAGAAAATGAAACTCTGTAAATATGAGTGACAAAAACTTTAAAATACACGAATATATCCTGAATACATAATCAGTCAAAATTTAAATATAAATGAATTTATATCCCCAATCCCAGATTCTCTTGTTCCAACCAACCAAATGTACAGTGTCTACGGTAATCTTTACTCATTTCTTACATAACAGATGTTCTCACATGATCCAACATAATAGGCGAGTCGTGTAAACAAACAGGCGGTTCAGGAAGAGCCTCTTCCTGTGAGTGGAGGCTGAGATGGAGATCTGCAATACCTTGTCTTCCTTCAGCCACTTCTCCAGAAGCTGCTTTCGTCCCTGCTGGAGGACAGGCCTGCAAAGCTCCAGGGACTCGAACTTGTTGAGCTGGCCCTGGTCCAACAGGATGCCAAAGTACTGCAGCAATGGGGAGGTCTGGCCTGGCTGAGTTGGAACGCTCTGGAAGCGACGGATGGTGTCTGGGGTTCGCAGAATACCCTGAGAGGGGAAAGGTCAACTGAAGGTGAGACGAGATCTAAACGACTGACAGAAGGCCAGACAAGTGGGGAGAATATAATGCAATTTAATTGCAGTAAATACAACCATGTGGCTTTTCTATTAAATTTTTGCTCAGACTATGTAAGAGAGCTGCTGACTGCCCCATGCTAACAGGATGAGTACCTTTGGTGCATTAGCAGCAACCTTGGCAGCCTCGGAGTAGTTGCCAGCAGCAAACAGGTTGTTGAACTTGCGTGCAAAGAGCTCTTCAGCACCGGCGAGGTTGTTGCGCACAGCTAAGCGCAGAGCCAGATCTGGATTCTGCAGCACGTTCGTGATGTAGGGGATGATGTTTTCCTCTTCCACGCAGACTGACAGCACCTGTGTTACAGGGAAATATTGAGAATGTTGCAGCACAGTACACTAAAGACCAGGTTCCTGGTAACCTTGTCATCATGCTGCCAAGTTTGCTCCTCTTAAAGCTTTTTGGTTGTATAAAGTCAGGTGAAAAATACCACCTTTCATTATTTGTATTTTATTAGCTTAGTCAGTTTAGTATCATCTACTATTGCCTTCTGGTGCAGGGTACTCTGTTTTCATTAGCAGAGTGAGCAAGCTCAGCTGAATACAACTGTGGGCAATAACATTAAACTCCATCAAACACTGTTGTGGCTGCTGAATGCAAATGTATTATTAGTGGGTCAGTGTAACGCATGGCCTTTGTGAGCAGTTTGGCAACAGAGAGAGAAAGGAGTCGAATGAAACAAGTCGAATGAAAAGAGCAGGATGGAGGAAAAAGGGAGGGGGACGAAGGAGAAAGACAGCCAGTGTTGGCCCCTCTACAAACAAGCCCAGCAGGTCAGTGCCCCAGCTTTTAACACGGGTGACTAGACCTCATTGTTCCTGCCACTAAAGCAGAGTCACTTACTCACATAAAGTGAGTGGAATAACTGGAGGAAGTGGAAATACAAAATGGACAGAGAACAAAGAGCATAAATAGGTGCCTAAGTGGAGATTGTGGGTTCTACTGAGTATGTAGGTGTGGTCAGGGAGGAGGATACAGCATCAAAAGAGATTAATGCTAATATTAAAAACAAACATGAGTGAAACATGGCAGATTAAAGAAATTATCTGGACAACTGAGACAAGATACTGTGCTGTTGAAATATTAGCTATAGCCTTCAGTTCATTTAAAAGTAAGATGCCATTTAAATAACATGATTAGAGTCTGATGGAAAAAACAGACAAACTTGCCAGAACAACTGAAAGAGAAGAAGAGAGCACCAAGCGTCAGATGACACACAAGCTGTTGTATCAAGTGATGCACTGGTCCAGACGCACATGGACACGCGCACACACACAGAATAGTAAAACTGTAGTAAATACAGACATCACAGGTCTCTGCCATGCTAATGATGTGGAAGATAAGGTGGAGGTTTTGATTGGATGAGAAGACCAGTACTAAGAGGATTGAGGTCACCAGGCTGTGCCTCCCACTTCACATCATGTGCTGTGTGGTGGGCCCTTTCCCCCCCCCCTTATTTCTCGGTCACTTTCTCTCACTCCTTTCCCTCCTCTGCTGCTCTCTGGTTTGTGTGCAGCAGTTCTGCACTGTAGCTATCGGCCAGGTCTGGCACTGCCCGGTCTGAGTCACAGTATCAGACATCCTGATGCTGAGACTCGAGTCAAGTCCACAGCTCCCAATAAAACTACAGGGGCCAGTTTAAGCAGTGTGGTAGCAATACTGCACTGCAGTGATAGAAACATAAGTAGATACTAATTCAAATAATTAAAACCAAGAGGCTTATGTTTATTTTGATACCAATGTTTTTTATGGCCATCCATGAAGTCAAGATCTTAGCACCTTACCTCAGAGTGGGGTTGTAGCAGGATTAATTTAGTCACCAAGGTGACAGGACTCACACCCCTGTGGTTAACCACCATTTAGTTCTTTAAAAAGGTTTTTGTTTTCCTAACCAACTCCAAACACTGGATGGTTATTGCAATTGAGCAAGAGAGTAGAAAACCTTTTTTTTTTTTTACTTTGTTTGCTTACTAACTTTCACCCAAGTACTGTAATACCCCAACACAAATATTCAACTACCACTATATCATCCTGAACTTTGTCAGCAGCTGCAGCAGCACAAAGCCACAGCCAACACTTTCTGTGGCTTCTTCACAGCTCTGCTTGTGCAGTCCAACAAGGAACAAAAAAGCAGCATTAGATAAAAGTCACTTTGAGTTTTCAATCATCTGATTAGCCTACTTTATGCGAAACCTCATGTTGCTTGTTGACAAAAGACAGCAGTGGATTTAAAAGAAATGTATGAGAAACGCATTGTAGTAATGTATTAATTAGTATCAGGTTACCAAAATTGTTGGTAACCAACCCACTGGCCTATTCTCTCTCAGATCATTGCCTCTGTGTACGTGTTTGTGTGCATGTGGTGTGCTTACACACATAAACGCACTTCACTGCCCCGCCATACAGCAAGATCTGTCACTGCCTCAGATCAGCTTTCCTCTTTTCACTCAATTATTCATGTAGTGTGTGTGGCCTGGCTGGAACATTATTCATCAGCTGGCTGGATCCAGTTCTCCTCTCTGGTTCAGCTTTACAAAAGCAGTAAGACAACGCTCTCCTCTCTCTGTGTGAAACACTACACCTTGGATTATTTATAATGCCTCCTGGCAAAGTCTGAGCTTGCCTGATGATGACAGACAAACAAGTAGTTGTAGTTATTACCACATACAACAACTGATGCTATGCTTGTTTACGTTTAGTAACCTGTGTAATATTTTCGGAATATTTGATTGCTGATGATATAAGGAGAAAATAATAAAGACGTGGTTCTGTTGTGGCTGTGTGATAGACGTCAGGAAGAATATTTGGTTACTTTGACATTAACAAGACTGAGCAGCCATGCTAGACATACATTTAATTTTCTTGAGCACTTAAGACGGGCACAGGTTGACATTCTTACCTGTCCCTTCCTGTTGACCCCAATGATGCCAGATGTGGCCTCATGTGGAGCGGTGACAAAGATGGTCTCTCCGCTGATGCGGTTCATATAGATGCAGGTGCCTGTCTCCAAGTCATACAAGTGAATGTATCCATATTTGGTAATTAGGAAAACCACATCTTGCTTGGAACTTATCTGCCAAAAAACAAAGATGAAATCTGTCAGTTAATCTGATTATGGTGAAAGAATTTCCTCATAAACCTATAGAGCCAACTAATTTCACTTTGTCTGAGAAAGAGCTGACACTGAAATTCCAATCTCTGTTCAAATGTGGGGGAAAAAAAGAAAAGAAATGTACTGTAAAAATTCAAAATGTACAGTCTATAAGTACAACTAACCATTTGAAGTCATTTTCGTGCTTCCAGCAGAGGGCGTTCCTAAGATTCACTATCAGCTTGACCTACTGAATGCCCTATTGACCTTCCAGTAAACTAAGCTAATAAATAAAAATGGGGATGGATATAACCTGGCGAACAAAGCCAAAGCATCTGAGAAACAGTGTGTGGAAGTAGTTTGCGTTCTACACCGTAGATGGCGAAAATACAGACAAAGACATGGCTGTTTTCCCATTTTACAGAAAAAGCAGACTTGTCAGTGACAAGTCTGGGGACTCAGCTGACTTTTTGAAAAAGTGACAGCCCTAGTCTGAGCCAGGGGGTGAATTATGGAAGTGTGCTCAACACCTGCATGGCCACAGGGAAGTCATTCTGGGCTTCTGGGGGGAAGAAGACATCCACTGCTTTCTTTGGAAATGGCTGGTTGCCAGTTGGTGGGGTCCCCACTTCAATGATGTGCAACTGTGTGGAAAAGAAAAAAGCAGAGTGAGAAACAGACTGAAGTTTTGCTACGAGAATGCCAGTGACATTTAAATCTTTCATTATGTTAATAACATCAGTCACCTTCCCTCCAGCCTGGCCTCTGACAGCGAAGCAGAACAAAGTTGACTCCTCTGTATTCCCCTCCATCTTGAACTGGGCAAAGCTGGCAGCATGGCCTTCGATGGGCTGAGAAACCTTTCTGTCAACAGAGTAGAGCTGCATGGCTCCAACCACCCGATTTTGCTGAAAAAGGCAAAACAATACACAAATATATATAAAACAAACAGATTAACCAATACTAAATGTAAAGCTACTGTGTAGATATGGCTACCTATGAATGCAAACAGGCCATCTGTTTAATATTCTCTGTGATGAAGACGTTTAGACGTTAGAGTTCCACACCACTTTAGTATGTTTGGTGTTAAACTAAGAAGACACGAGCAGAAAGTTACCTGGGCTGAGATGCCGATGAGCAGGAGCCACTTTTGCTTGGCGTCAGTGCGGTAGTTGATGATCTGGCAGCCTGCCAGGCTGGAGTGGCGGTCAAAGACTTTCACAGGCTGCGAGTCACCCTCCATGCTCCAGTGGTAGACGGCGTTGTCAGTAACAAGTGCAACTGTGTTAAGAGAAATCCACTTCCAGAAGGTAACATCGTCTGTCATGGTGTGCGCCTTCATCTTGCTCTTCATCTCGATGTTGAAGATCTGAAGGGTTTTGGCGGCTAAAGCGGGGGGGGAGAAAGGGGGCAGGAACCAGGCCCCGGAAGGATGTTATAGTTTCTGACAAAAGCATGTTTACACATACACAAAAGGAAAACCAAATTCCAATAGAAAAGGAAAATTCAAATTTGAAATATTGGTAGTCATGGCACAGAGGTCATCAAGCATTGACACCATGACTGATAGAAAGGGGATGCCATACATGCTGTAGTCGGAAATCGTGTCATATCTGAAGTGTAGTGAGACCTTTGGCATGGAAAGAATGGGAAAAGTGAATAAAATTTCGGCCTTCCGAGAGGTCAATTTGGTCAATTATGTGCACTTCAAGCACGTAAATCGTTCTACCCTAAACTCTATTTGTACATTACGAAAGATTATGACTGAAACGTGAATACCTCTTTCTTAGCACAATAGTCAATATAAAATCTACAGACTAATAAATACAATATTTAACTTAATTGACCACAGCTCTTGAAAGATATTTAATAAATCTGTATCTCAGAATATGTCATGTATTGTTATGTCCGACTACGTGGCCCACCCCATCAAATTAACAGCCTTCGGTGAAGGAAACAAAGCAGACAGAGGGTGGAAGCAAGAAACAAACTCACAAAAAAGGCAAACACATCTGCATCTGAGTCAAATATATAACAGCGCAATACGACAGATAACAGTAAACAGATACGCAGATGCACAATTAAGGGGTAGGGGCACATTTTAAGCAATGAAAAGACTTTTAAACAAGGGTCGCAGGAAGGTTTGATAATGATTATGGTTGATTGTCCACAAATTAAGTTAAATATGTTTTTAGATGTCCTGATAACTGATCAGAAACTCATGGTTCAAAAAAGGTTCACTCACCTTCATTTTGTGTTTATTAGTTAGGGTTAATTTAGTGAGCTAAAGCTTTATTACGAAGCAGTGTGACGTCCTTGTTTGCTCATTATTTAATATTCATCAACAATGTGAGAAAAAGCAAAGACCAATGCATTAGCACAACCTTCAAGATCATTTTGCCAGCACTAAGCCATGGGATCAGGGCACTAAAAGCGGAGTAGTGAATGGACCACTAGCAGCAGCCAAATTTGGAGGAGCAAGCAAAGGGATTTTGAATTGAATCATGATCAGCTGTTGGAAGTGTGTGCATTGTGTCCGTCCTTCAGACATGGTTACATGAAACGGTTAAGGCCCGATGCTGTGCAGCATGACGAGATCGGCTGAGAAGCATCATTATGGTGGACTGAGCAGGGCAGGCAGTGAGGGTAGAAAGAGGGAGGAAGGGTCTACGCTGAGCCTATGCTGCAGAATTAGTGAGGAAAGACGGGAACTACAACTTGAGCCAACATGGATCTGGAGCTCTCCATCACTGCTGAGCTACTGTAACTGTTCCTTTTAACATAGTCATAATATATCCCCTATAGTCACAAAACTCGTGTGCATTGCAGCAATATTAGGGACTGATTATTTAGTTTCATTTAAAAAATGCAGTTTGTCCAAATTTTTTCTCGTTAAGTTTGTTGGAGGAAGCTGTTTCTGAGCTGTCCTAATCCCAAAGGGTTTACTGCACACTGTGGGGGTCAGTGTCATCTTTGCTGCAGCATTGAGACAATGCTTTTGTATACATGTGAAAATATTATAAAGGGTGAAAGGCGCTTTAAACCAATCTGCTTCTTTTAAACATGTATTTGCTGTGTAACGTAAACCAGGCAGCATAATGACAGATAGATCTATTCTGTCACTGCTCATGTGTGTTTGTCACATGTTTGTCAGCAATGAGCTAGAAGGCTATAAAAGCTCTGCACACATTTTATAACTGTACAATGTCCTCTAGAGACAGTCAGCAAAGAAAAGTTGTTTAACCAATTTTAACAAATGCATTTACAGGCCAGTTTACACACAGTCACACCTATTTTCTTCTCCTAAAACACAAGCTCATAGTGTAATTTTAATAGCTGGACAGGGACAAGGCCAAGAGCTGAACACAGGACACACGTGGTTCTGCTGGAGAGAAAGGGCTCCTTAACTCTACCTTGCACATCCTGACAAGCGAGCCTCACAGGTTATTATTCAAAGGCTCATCTGGAACTACTTATGATACAAGGATGTCCCATCAGGAACATGTCAAACCAAATCAATGCTGCTATCAGACTTCCCACTCAGGTTACAAGTCAGCACATTAAGTCTACGCTCTCTGGTAGCAAACACTAATGTTCAGTTCTTGGCATAGAGTTTTCAAAAGTTGCTAAATGAATGAACACATATTAAACACAACTGGGAAACAAGTGATACAACAGGTTTGGTATATTACCACTTCATACAGATGGAAGAAGACATGGATTTCAAATGGAAATTGAGAAGAAATGTGAATTAAAATGAAATCACCTTTACCCATAGTATTATCACACATAAAACAGGTTCTAAATCACTTGTACATGTTATAAAAATGATAGAATGCCAGCAAGCTATAAGGCTGTGAAAGGTAAATCCTGTTTACAAAGAAATATTTTCAATTGCCTATATATGGAGGAAGATCCAAAGAATAATCCAGAAATGGGTTAAGAAATATTAAAGGCTAGGCCATTAACTTACAGGCTTAAAGTACATTGTACCAAAACACAAGTTTAAAGTGTCCAATGGGACACAAGGGCAGATAAAGTCATGTCAGCTGTAATCAATATAGTCTGTATGCTTCATTTATTTACTGAAGAGGGCTAAAGTGAATGGGATCATTTTAGATCATTTCATAAATACTGTCTTGAAAACAGGATTTTACTTGCACAATAAAGTAGTTAAATTTCAACTCACCGTCTGCAAACACATAAGAAAGCAGTAAAGAAAAAAAAGAAAATATAAAAGACAAAAACAAAAAAGTCAAAGCAATCATGGATGTTGGACAAAAAGAATAAAAATATGCTATTTTGAATATTTACAGGACAAATGTTTGGAAAAAACAATACATGTTGGCCAATAAAAACCTACTTTACAGCAGAAAACTAAAGTAGCTGGATGTGTATGGACAGATGAAAATTATTTTGAAATTCTCTTAATTATTAAATGGATAATGTCACTAACTATATTGTACAAACATGTCAACTGAATGCTGCAGGCCCCTTATAGGCAGTTAGTTACAATACAACACTGAAATAATGGTAATTCCTACATTGACTTAAAGAAATGTGGTTTCTACAATGCAAATACACTGCCTTACCTTTAAGGGCAATGACCTTGCTGGCTGGATTCATGATGGCGCTGTCAGCTGAGATGGGCCTACGTATAGGTGTATTGGGATCTGCCATGTCAATGATCACCACCTGAGTCTGCTCGCCCACCTTCTCCCGGATACAGATGAACTTATCAGACTCCATGGTTAGGGTGCTGAAGCCTATGTTGGCCGGATTGATCCCTAGATTTTGGAGCTAAGAGAAAAGGAGTTGGGGGGCATGTTATGTTGAACAGAAACACCATGGAAAATGTTAGTTAAATATAATTTGCAAAGAAAATGAATGACGACCCTGACATGACATTCTTTCTGCCACAATCTCATCTCCAGGCAGCCATTTTTGAAGATAGCAGAAAGCAGGAAATTACTTTCAAGTGCGACAATTTCAGGGGGTTCAAGTTAGTTAACAGTTACTTAATTTAGTTAACACTCTGCCTAGTATTTAGGATTTGTTTATTGGTCAAATTAATTAAAATGCTTGGGGATGACCAAACCAACAACAGTGTGCAATAAGAAGGCATAGACTCTCTGTTCAGCTGCTTAGCACTACCACACAGCCAGCCGATGAGGTCACCAAGCCTGACACTGAGCAGCAGCTCTTTGGACACACGCAGCTGTGCAGTGGTCACAACGGTTAGAGAGCTGGGCTGGGTGGAGGGCTAATCCAACGCCAAGTTCTCAAAACACGGGCCAAAGAGGAAACTACAACCATATTACACAACACTGTAGCCTCACTGCAGCTGGAATACCAGAAGCTTATTATCAAGGTCTGGCTTATTGCAACTTATTGCATTTGGTTAAGATGCAGTTTGTCCCGACCATCGTGCAGGAAGATGTTTTAGCATAACACCTATCCTGACAATCAATTCAATTAGCTTTCCTGACAATCATCCGTGATAAAAGGATCATGATGTTAAGCTAACTCACATGAAACGCTAATTCGCAATCAACCAACAAAAGTATTTAGTTCAGCGGTGTTGCCTTAAGTTTCCCTGGACAGCAGAGCTGGGACACCAGAAAATGTGTACTAGCACCAGACACTTCTTTATGTCCTGTTGTGACACAACAGGACATAAAGAAGTTTTAACTGAATAAAAACATAGGCCTGAGGATATGGGTGAAATACTTTGCACCACATAACACCAGCAGCCCAGCTTACTGCCAAGGCTGAAAACAGGGCAGCCTGCCTGCATCACACAAACCCTGACACAGCACTACCTACTGAGGGCAGTGCCAAAACAGCTCTGGGCAGGAGTATCAAGACTGTGGTACAAGTGTAAACCATGTATCATGGTTGCAATTCTACAATGTAACCACACAACAATAACACTAAACATGGCAAATGAAAAATGCAGTCCGTACACAGGTTTCAGTGTCTTCCTGCTAACAAATTGCAATGCACTCGTGAAGTAAACCTGAAGTAAATGAAACTACGAAAAACGTTTCCTAAAGGCCATGCTTTGCAACTTCCTCTACTTTGGTGACACATCAGCAATACAACACAGTAGTACAAATGTCATATAACTACCTCAAGGGGTTTTGGGGCATGGTTTTTTAGATGCAACTCGAAACATAGTGGCTCTGTAAATACATTTTTACAAGATTTTGAGGTCAATTACTGTACCTTTGTTTTTACCTAATTTCCATTTGCCATAGAGCTGACCAGATTTAATTATGTCTACACATTGAGACATCATCATACATGAACATTTATTTACACACAAAAGGAATACATCTAATACTTTGCTGTCATTATGTATTTGCCTCTCATTTAAAATATCATGGATACAGTATTAGTTTTTGTGCACTGCTGCAGAGGCAGAAAACAAAACTGACTAAATTGAACTGAAAGCGCTCTTTAGTAGGCAGTTGTACTTGGATGTTTGCCCATGGTCATGAATAACTGATAACTTTATAATAAAATGTAAAGAGTAGTTTTGTGCACAGAAATTGAATCTATTAGCCTACTAGGCTTGTCAGCTGGCTTGCTGCTGATATAATGTGGCTTCACTGTCAACAGTTTGCCATAGCTGAGTCCTAATCAGCAAACACAAACCACAGTTCCAAGAATTGCTCAAAGAAATGGTAACACCTTTTATCAATGACAGGCCACACCCTCCCCCAGCACTGCCCCACCCACATTCTTTCACTAGTGAGTAAACCTGGTTCCCTCAATGATATTGCGATAAATTACCTTTCAGAACAAGTTATACTACCAGCTATGAGAAAAGAACTGAACACTGGTCTGTAGCAAGCTTTCCCCAGTGTTTCACAGTTTTTTAAAATTACTATGGAAGGTGACATCATGCAGTAACGTCACTGTAGCTTCCATTCCTCTTATCGCTGCCATTGTCCTGTACAGAAGCCTTGTTTACCAAAGGCAACATTTATTCAAACACCAGACAAAAGAAGTCCACAGAGAATTTACTTTAGACACTGAATAAAGATGCTTTAAGTAATAAATAGCAATAGTTACTGTAAAAACTGCCATCTTCCTTGAAATTGACTTTTTTTTTTAAATCTCTCTAATCTCTGTAAAGCAGACAACGGAGAGGAGGGTTATCCTCTATTATTACACAATAGTTTTCTAGACAGATTTACGTGTGCTCTCTCTCACCCTCTCTCTACCATCTGCAATCTATTCTGGGATAAACAGGAAGCCCTTTCATTCACAATGGAAAGGGGGAAAGAGCCACACAGCCTAATCACTATGAATACCTCTGTCCCTTGGAGGAAAGTACAACAGACAAACACAGACAGATGTTGTACAGCTGGAAGACTGACCACACTACAGCTTGGTCTGTCAGACTGGTTTGCTATGGAAACCTCTTAGTAAAACATTGCTGTGACATCACGGAGCAGGAATTTGGGTGAAAACAGGACAAACCAGTGGAGCTACAAGCAATGTGGAAAATCATTAAGTTGAGCCTGCCCTTGCCTCGATGCTGCTGCTTTTAGCTAAGCTGTTAGCACAAGCTTTGATGGGCAGATGCTAGCCCAAAACCTTTGAATCCATCAACAGCTTATTTAAAACAGAGCAGAGAGGAGAGCACGAGAGACGGGACAGCAATCTAGGAGAGTGAGAAGGAGAGGGTCATGTACACTACAGCAGGACGATCAACAAACTAATCTGGTGAGTGTGTTCAGCAGATTAAAAGGAATTGCTAATGAAAACAAGAATAAAACATGTCTAATACTTTGAAAGGATGGGGAAAGCACATGGTATAAAGCTTGTTAATAGAGAGGCAAAAGGACAGTCAAGAGGAGGAATAGCAAAATCCATTTACATGGTACAACAGTGCAGTGGCAGCAACAAATTGTCAGCAAGAGGCACCATTAAACTATGTATTATTACAATTAAACAAACTTTGGGTTACTTAACGTAATCCCTGGTTCTTTGATAACAGAGTGAGGTGTTTCACTATGGGAATCGCCTCGGCGTGACCAACTACGGAAGCTCCAATTGCACCACGTCTGTCATT
>JAVQJL010013525.1:0-28217 GCA_036024295.1 Nannoperca obscura
GTCTGGGATTAGTTTCTACTATGGGGGCAATGATTATTAAAAACCTGTGTTTGATGATTTCAAAATAAAATGCCTAAAAATTACCTTTCCCTCGTTCTCCAACTTTCCAACAATTGTAAATCTACCTGGAAAATGTAGTGTTTTATTGGTTACTTCAGGCTGTACCAATAGAAGTGAATCGCAATCCCAGTCAATAAAACCATCACGGATTGTTAAAAAACATCTTTCCCCATGCTGGTCTCATCGAATAAAATAGTAATATAATAAACTTATGTGCTGGTCCTCTGTAAATATAGATATGTCACATTTACGGTACCAGTCAAAAGTTTGGACACACTTGAATGGGAAAGTGTGCCCAAACTTTTGACTGGTACTGTACAACAGTCCAGTCTCTATTGGGCACACAAAAATACTCAGATAGGTAGACAAAATATATTACTGAACTGAACGTAATGTAATTATTGGATTATAATACCATTGTTAGTTTATTATACAAAATGCTACAACTTCCTGTTGATTTTTTCCCCAACGTTCAGCTCTTTATTGCACCCCCAACCATCAAAGTGATGTTTCGTCTACGCTAAGGTTTTCGAGGGAGTTCTTCCTTATGTTTATTTCATCTGGGTTTGGAACTGCAGCTGTGGGCTTGTAAAGCCAATTGAAAAAAATTATTTGATATTGAGCTACACAAATAAACATGACTTTAATACTTAATTTACTGCAACTTCCACTTGTCAATCAAAATTGGCTTTGTACTTACGAAATACTAATTGCAATAAAAGTGCTAGCATCTCTGGATTTCAAAACTTACTTTCTGGCCTACATTCATTTTTGGAGCCTTGTTTTCTAACAGAATATAGAACCTGATTTAACAGTTTTACTATAGCTCTAAAAACATTTATTGAGAGAATGTATTATAGGTAATCTGTATCCAACCAATACAATATTCAAAAACACTTTTGGAATCCAAACATGCATCATCACTCATACAACCTCATCTAAACACACCAAACAACACACGCACCCAAACACACACATACACACCTTCTGTCACAATGAAACTTATAATGTAAAAAATAAATGAAAGACAAGTGCTACACACTCTCACTCCTCCTCAAAACTCAACTTACCAGATAGTTGGTGGTTCAGATCCCTCTACTTCCAAATAATCCGACTTCTCCTCCATCTGAAATTCAGTGAAAACCAGGGAGATGGTGTCCCCTGGATCTGCCAGGATGGTCCACTTACACTCCCCACTGCTGCCAAGGCCTCCAGCACCTGCACTTCCACCAGTGCCAGGGGAGTCACCGCTGGGGAAATCGAAGCTGGAGATGAGCCCGCTGGAGCCCCTCAGGGTTCCGCCACACGTGTCCTCCGCTGTCAGTCACCAAAGAAAAAAGCAGGGTGGGGAGGAGGAGGGTAGGACAGACACATGGTCTCTGGGTTATTTCAGAGCTAATACTCAAAAGTTCAACATGGGGGGGAGGTGGCCTCAGGCATAAAACATCTGTACCTGTCCACTCAGATAAATGTTAACCACGAAGACAAATGTGAAAAGCTGATGCTGGAGCTGCGCAGGCCATTTAAATTCATAATTTTATTAATCCAAAAGGTTGTCAAGTCCAGTATCTACAGCTAATTCCAGCTAAATTATAAGATTGCTAACAATATGAAATTCAAGATTAAAAGGTTGCTTGTGTTTTCTTTCCTCTGGCAAGAACCATAAATCATTCAGTGACAATGGGCAGAACCATTTACCAATTAATTGTGTACTAATTCTGCCACAGTTTCCTTCAGTGCAGTTTCTACGTGGGTGGAAAAGTCCTATCTTTTAGTGCTTTTTCTCTCTTTCCCCCATCTTGTCTCCTCCCTCCATCCAAGAGTCAGTAATTCATCATTGTGTCTTCCGAGCCCCCTCATGTTACAGGAAACAAACAAATGGCGAGAAACAGGGTTTATAATCCTGTGAAATTGTATATTTTGTTTCCCAATGTGGGAAGCATGGCACATCAGTTGAATGTTAATGCACTCTAACATAACAGGGGCTTGCTCTCTTTCACTCCACGTCCCTTTTTCCTTCTCTCCCCCACCCTTTCTCATCTCTCCAATCCGCTCCTTCGAGCCCTCTCAGATCTTTCTACTATTACTCACCCCTTCCCCCTCTATTCCTGTATCCGTTTTCTCCCTAAAGAATTCTAATGATGGCAGGGCTTTCACAGTTTTCACATCATTTAAGACTAATATGTGACACTCAGCTGTGCCAGCTGAAACCTTTGATGGCTCAGCGCTCCACTCAGGGCTGTCAGAGCTGCCAGCCTTGGAACATTCTTGTATGCTGCATTACACGATTGGTCAAGGAACAAGGAAGCGGGGGTATGAAATTCGAAAGAAGAAAAAGAAAAAAGGGGAGAAGATGGGAGAGCAGGGACTGCTAGTTAGCTTGATCAGTGTCCTTTGGCACATTAGCTGGAGCACAGCAATTGATCAAAGTCTTTATAGGAAGGGCAAAGATAGCATTGATACTGTCTGAGACATCAATGATGTCCACACACATATGATTCATATCAAGACAAGGGCAAACTCTCATTTGTAGACAACACCAAGGGCAGGCTTTCATTTGTTGAATGCCTGCAGCCTTGTAACAACAAAAGCATGTGGAGTCATGATTTGTTTCTGGTTTAAATCATCATAGTCTCCACCATATAACACTTATCCTGAGTGACAAATAGTACATCCCCTTAATGCATTTAAGATGACATTGCAAAGAGTGCCCAGTAGATTAGAGTAGAGTAATTGGCTGTAGGCTGAAATTAAACTGATGTTTAAGTACTGTGAGTCAGTCCAAAGGAGCCATATCATTTTTTCACCTTGATGACAGACAGGAAGGCAGTGGATGGTGCCCTCGTGGCAAAGAGAGCAAGAAAGAATCGGTGGAAAAAAGTTTGATAATGAGAGGGGGTAGGTGTAGGAGAGGAGAATTAGTCAAGTGGAGAGCAAACTAAGAGAAAGAAAGGTTGGAATTTTGCAAGGGACAAATGACAGAATAATGAAAATAATAAAAATAGAAAAGGAAAAAAACACAAATGTCAGTAATGTCTTAAACTAGAGTTAAAGTTTGAAGATCAAATAGTTATAATAATGAATTATGTTGAGTGTCTTAATGTATTCAATATTAAATGTAACCATTTACAATGGTATAAAAAGTATTACAATTTCAGTGAGGGTTAAAACTTTCCCTAATGGTTGTCCATAATTGCATCTATCACAATTCAATCACAAATTAGTTATCAAATGTTATAGTATGGTACATTTGGCATGTATGGTATCCACCAAACAGTTCAAATAAAATCTAAACGTTTGTATTTGGATCACCACTATATATGATGGAAGCTAGGTGAAAACACAGTTCAGCTTTAGGACTAACTGACAGGCAACACATATTACAACGTTTTATTAATGAATCCATCTGTGTCAGACACTGTTTTATTTCATCCAGTTGGATAGGCTTCTCAAAGCTAATGTCTGGTCAATAACTGCTAGGGCTGCTCTGGCTGGTATAGCAATAGAAGTACTATTTGGTGTCCCAAAAGACAAACCTGTTTTTTTCTTTTAATCTGCAGCTGAATATGCACTCCATACTGGTTGTGCACCCTGCTATGTTTAAGGTGGTAACTGTTCATGGTGCAACTATACTGTCCAGATAACAGAAGACTCGTTCCACAGTCGAGTCAGTTTGTTTCTGGGGCTTCATTTGAAGTCTGCCATCATTTACTAAGTGTGTCTGTCAGTGAAAATGATTGTGGTCTAGCAGTCTACCCGTCACTTGGAACTGTAAATGACTGAAGAATTTTGAACATTAATTAATAAATTAATAAATAAATAATAAATAAATAATTTATAAATTATAAAAAAGACACACCGGTAAAAAAAAAAAAAACCCTCTCATTAACACTTAGAAGATACAAACGTACAGAACATTACAACCAAACAAACTTATTATATAAGAATATATACAACAATTTGCAGTAGTCAGGAGAAAGAAAAAAAAAAAAAAAGGAAAACAAAGATCTCTAAAGGCTTCTTCAAACTACCTTTGAGTGCTCTGGATGCATTGGAAGCTGTAAATGAATTGCATATGTACTTATAGTAAAAAATATCCACATTTTCATATGGTTAAATGTTAAATAAATATAACTAGCAAAATTATCCAATAATCTGCAGGGCATCTGCTAGATCCTAGGGGCATTATATGAGAAAACTTGATAACTAAATAAAATATTAACCCATAGCAGTAACACTCAGTACTGTAAATAAGAGTAAATTAAGTTAAGCCTTGAGGTGCGTGCAGACAGTGAGCCAAAACGGCACTCATCCAGCACTGTTTATGTTCTAGGTTTTGACTGGCAGGCACAGAGGACACAACTTTACCATCATGGCAATGATACCACTCACATTATCATACCAAAGGCTCTCCCGCAAACTATAAACAAAAATGAAAGCCCTTTTTGTTCATCTGATCTTTGTACACCAAAACAGGATGGAAAAGAAAAAAAAATTCTCTGAAGTGATTTCCATGATAACACATATGCTCTCTGATTGTCGTTGATCATCATTCAACTCAGGTGGTGGCAGCAAGAAGCCATGTGCAAAAGTGTAAGTGACAGGTACAAAGATATTATTGTATGTAAAAAGAAAATAGTGTGGCAGTGGTAACCGCCCACTGTTTGCAAGCAACTTTGTAGAGGTTTTGGTAAACCTACAAAAGCTGCAAGTCATTATCTGGCTACCAATATTTCAGCAGAGGGCTTCCTCGAAGACATGAGATAGATTTCCACGACCACATTTAATAATAACCTAATTTATAACTCATTAATGTGTCTACAGTTGTAGCAAATTAAATTGCAAGGAAAATTGGGTAGATGCTGGAGCAATTTAGTTTTGTACAGATGCACTAAGACAGGTTCCTTAGCAGTTTCTTTGAGAAGCATCCTGCATGGAACTGTAAATCATGAAGCGGCAAACTGATGTAGGAGACTCAAAAAATGCTTTACAGCTTGACAATTTTAAATGGCTTCAACAGGATGCCTTACAAGTTCCATATATTTCGATGCAGTGTTTCATTGGGATGCATGGCAGCATTTGAGGTACAGTTTGCCAACGAGGTTTAGAGACATAAAAGAGGCACCGAATGCTGGGCAATGTGTTCCTTAGCAAATCATCAGAGCATGCTCTGGATTTAAAGACGAAGAAGGATCAGTCTCTTTTAAAAACGGTGGCAGTGGGAAAAAAAAGGAAAGATGGTGGTGAGGATTAGGACTGCTTTAGCTGAGCTCATTTACATCACCAGCATCAGTAATCTAATGCTACTTGAGGAGGGATTAAGCCTCGCTCTCCTTGACTTTGATCAGATATACAACACTTGTCTTTCTACTTAGAAATATTCACCCCTAAGGACAAAAAGGAAGGAACTCGTGTATAATTTTCTACCCTAACTCAGGTTTTTCATTTGTAATAATCCCTGTGTTAATGCAAAGGTACTGACTATGTCTAGAGTAAGTCCCACATTTTCTCAGCAGCAAGTCATTGATAGGGTTGAGGAATAGTAAAGCAATCTGTGATGGGTGCAGACATATTGCTGGGGGTTATTTCAAATGTGGCAGTTACAATGCTACAGAGTAAAGGGATTTGGTTATTTTGTTTTATAAAATATGTAATGATCCTCACATCATAGTATCATTCTTCTGAAATCAGTCAATATTGAATATAGAGATTCACATATATTCACATGATAACCTAATTCTTAACACAAACGCTAATAGTTGCCCGTTAATTAATATAAGGATTTCTGGCAGTAGCTTGGTAAAGATTTTGAATTCTCAGTTTGTTTAGCAGAGAGTTGAAAAGGAATTGCAAAGAGAACTGTGTGCGTAGTCCAGTCACATTACCAAATATGGAAATGTTTTAAAGAAGTAAGGTTTCTCTGTGGCCTAATTCTCTTATTCTGTTGGACAGTGGCTGGCAGCAAGGATGACAGCGTATCAATAGACCATATTCTCATGTTACCGTGCTGTCCCTGTTTGCTGTCTCGCTGCCTGGTTTAATGAATGTCCAGAGACAATTTAAATGAAAGGAATCGAAACAGGCTCCTGAGAGGGGCAGTAGCAACACACAATTTGAATAGCAATTAATTCTCCATCTCACTGCTTTTCTGCTTGGAGTTGATTCTGTCCGTTTTTCTATGTCAGTCTTTCAGTTTCTTTGACTCTATACGTATGCCATCCCTACACTTAAATCCACTTACCCCCTCTCTGTTTTTCTGTCAACCTTTCAAGCTCTTTTGTGGCCTTTCAAAGAAATAATGTATATGGTTACTACAGAATTAATAATGGAGTCCTATAACCCAAGCCACTCCAAGCCATCTAAGTCATAAATTCTGCTTTTCTCAATAATAGTGATAAATAAAAGAGATGATTTCATAAGGAGAAAAACTAAGGAAAAGAAATATTAAATTACTTCACTTTTTGCCTCCATGGTAAACACTGCAGTGACCACTTTTAATTTAATGAAAGTTGACAACTCTGTCCAACTTATAACTGATAATTCAACCGTTTAGTACTCATGTTTAATACTGGTAGAATTCTGGTTCTGCAGCTTCATTATGCTTTAAACAAAGCATTTGTTTTGGAAATTTGTATTGTACAGTATGTATGTATATCCCTGGGCTTTTGTCTTTTTCCACCTCTATCCCTCAGTCTTTCTATCAGCCATACACACACAAACATTGGACTTTGGAAGTTGGATGATGATGGAAAAGAGAACTGGGAGAAAGATGAAAGAGAGAGAGATAGATAGTAACAAAAGGAGGTGACTGGTTGTGAGACTGAGGTGTTGGGAGATGTTGGGGGGTGGACGGTGGATTCAGGAGAAATTTTGTGTTGCTGTGTGTTTAGTGTGAAACAATTGGTGATGAGCAGAAAGGGCAGGATCTCTGAGGAAATAAGATCAAAGGACCATCTGCCCACATACAGGAGCCCGGACGGATTTAGACGAGAGAGAGAGTGGCTCAAGCAGTGCCCAGGCCTGAAAAGGAGTGATGTTTCTGGCCCGTGGCAATAGAGGCTAACACCATCCTTAAAAGGAAAGGAAGCCTCCATCTGCAGCTTTTTGTTTCCTCCAAGCTTGCCATTTCTCATATATTTTCATATGCTGAAACATTTTCTTTTCCTGTGCCTTGCACTGTAGAATGAGTTGGCTGGCTTTGGGATTGCTTAGGATTGTATATTAGGATGGGAGGGGGAGATCTTTTACTCTTTTTAGTATATGCTTTCTTCTGTTTGGATGACATTGCGCATCTTAAACATAGTCCACAAGCAATCAAATTTACTCATTTATTCAATTTACACATGCAGTTATTTCCAGCTTTTCATCTCAATAAAGAAAACTATAAGATGAATCTTAAAAATAAGAATTGAAAATGCATAAAGCCCTAATCAAAGAATTTCCGAAGCACTAGACTTTATTTTTGATTCAATAAAGCATTAGGTCAGTTCTTAAAGTTGAATATGGCTGTTTCATTATACAGCAACAAGAAAACGCAAGAGCAGACCATTCTGTTAGATTGGAAGGAAATTATATGTATATGGGAATGGCTTTAATACTTCTTCTTTAGAGATTTTGCCTAATGGTAATTTATGTGTCCATGCGGTATACTATATGAAGTTGTAGCTGTCTCTAAAAATAACAAAAACAACTGTCAAGGTTTTCCCTGGCTCAAAATGAGACTTACGGGAGCACTTCCTGCTGCTGTTTTGGGGTAAAAGGAGGCTGACACAGCAAAAGCAAAACAAAGGTGTTGCCTACCTGGAATATGTGCATCACAGGTTTTAGGTCCATCCAAACTGCAATAAATACCCAAATGTCTTTACCTGAACTGTTCTCTTGTGAAAAAAAAGGTGGTGTGTCCAAATGGGGAATAAGTCAAGTTTGTAACATTGATTAAACCTAAATCACCTATTCTGGCTGCTCCCAGTGAATGTGCATCACAATAACATCTGTAAGTGAGTATTTACAGTATCTGGACTGCCTTACCTAATTTTGAATCCACCATGCCAAATGACCACACTCCTGTGCACTCTTCTGCACATACACTACTGCAATACTGAAAACGTACATACTACAGTGAAATGTTCTTTCCTACTGTACATACATCATCACAAATCACAAGACATCACACTCTTATAAGGGGATTCCTTTCTATATATGTAGCAGATTATTTGCATCAGAGTGACAACAGCATGGTATGAAAAGCACTAGTCAGTCATTCATCAACCAACTGTCAAAAAGAAACCAGCATTGTACTATAGTGTCTTCACTCTCCTTCAATTATCTATGTACAGCATCTTTAAGGGTTCAAATCCTGGGCACGACATTATTATTGAATACACTAGGAAAGTTCTGAGTTGAACATGAAGAAAAAAGCCATTACAAAACATTCCAAGTGTCAGAAAAGAAAATCTATTGCACTTCAAGCAATGCAGACTCTTGAAACGTTTTGAAATATCTTACTGTAAATTGATCTTGGCTCTTGTGTATGCTCATGCTGTATATGTTGATGTTATTTATAACATAATGTTATTTTATTTATTTATTTATATACTTTAAATTTTTTTGATTATTTAAGTAGTCAAATTCTGGCATTAAGTAGACATGCCAGAATTTGCATTGTGCCTTTTAAAATGCTGCAAAATCTCTTATCTTCTAAAGAGAATTTTCACCAATGGATACTGATGACATAACTGATATTAAGAATTTGTCTTGCATGTTGATGTGTATAAAAAACTGAAACAGTCCAAAAATCTATTTTATTTTTGGGTCATGTTCCGAGGTAAAATATAATGGTAAAAGTTTCAATTTAATTTAATTTCAGATCCTCCAGACTTTGGTCTCAGACCTGTTTTTTTTCTCTGCTGTGCCTGCTGCATATGTTCAAGTTGCTGCTGGTCCATCTAATGGGCAGCGGTTCTAGAGTTGGTGGGTAACCACAATAGACTAAAAGTGATGTTGTCATTTTTACTGCCCAACATTTTCAGATAAAAATAACAAACTTGGTGTACCTTTAATTACTTGCTTGCTTTGTTACTACCCATGCAGTCTGAGGGGAGAGGTGACCTTGACCTCAGTAGAGCAGCAGAAGCAAACAGCTCACCACATGGGGAAAAAAAAGGCTTCCAATCATAAAATCCAGAACACATTCCAAAGAAGTACCCAAATCTCATACTGAACTAGAGTCAAAAGTTCAGCTCACATGGAGATGTAAAAATAAAGTAGATGTACCACTCCTGCTCACGGCATTAATGTATTTAAGCTACTTGCTCTACAGGAATAAATATTTAATTAACCCTTTGACCACAGAGGCTCTAATCAACTTCTTCAACATGATTAAAATCATTCCATCCCATCATATTGCAAATAAATGTATCTGTCGCACAGACCAGTCACCCAATCACACAGCAATCAAGCCATCAATCATTAAAAAGCAATTAACTTTTAGCAATTCATGGTAATCAAAAGACAAGAGGTCAAAATAAACCATCACCTGCTCATTTTAAATGTCTTAGGGGAACTCTAAAATATGTAGATAACATCATGTATACATACATGATAAATTCACTTTGTACAGCTGAGAGAAAAAGTTGGCAGCAGTCGTCATCATATGCAATTAAAATGATTTAAGTGATAAAACGTCCTCACCTCTGCAGATTGGCACAGGGAAGTCCCACACTGACACACTGGCTGCATTGGTCACACAGGTGAGGAGTGAATGTCCGTCCAGGACATAGCCAGTGACGCACCGGTACCGGATCTTGTCACCTACGTTGAACTGAGTTCCATTCAGTATGCCTTTGGGTGGAAACCCTGGGTTTCCACATGAACTGCTTCTCAGTTCTGGAAAATGTAAAGAGAAGACAGTATTGTTAAGAATAACAATGTGTTGCTGTATAAAACATGTACCAGTAGAGTAGTACCAGAATTTTGTCTCTATTCACGTATGCAAAGCGGTTACGTTTATTTTATTTTTTGGATGTTCATGTTATATTTGACATTGTTAGTGATCTTGACTTTAGTGTAAAACTCTTTATGAGCTAGCAAATGTCAGCACAAGTCAGAATTTTATGCCATTGCTACTCAGGTGCTTAGTTATGTCTGAAGAGCTGAAATTAATATGGGAAGATGATAAAAAGCACTGCCAAGGGAGTGCTGATGTATCGCACTGGTGTCTTACCCATCTATTTACATTAAGAGTTCACTAAATAACATAAATATATAGCTGGAGGTGGCAATGAGGGGCAGAGAAAAACAAGTACATTAGCACAATGCACAAGGGGGAAAAAAGCAAGACAGTAAAAAGATGACAAGAAGGCAAGACAGAAGCAGCTACAGCTGCAGAGTATAATGATTTTCCTGTACACTCCTGAAAGGCTGCTTTGCTTAATAATATGGCAGAACTCAAATTATTTTTCATAAATTCAAGGGTGAAAGAATCCTCATCACAAAAAAACATCACAGCACTGAATGTGCACTAGACTTTAAATTTCTGAGCACCTATTATCTGAATCCCACTGCAGTGCCTAGTGACAGGCCAAAATATCAATTAACATGAAAACTGGGCTTTCATAGCAATGCTCAACCAACTTTTGCCACATTTTACTGTGTATTGATAACTGTCAATGAGCTTTATGTTACTTACTGATGGACCTTCATTTATTTTTTCAAACTAATCAGATTTTTGCTATAAACATGTTCTTACTAACTAAATAGTACAGACTAATGAATTCTTTTTAAACTTAAAATATATCCCTTCATTACCTCATTGCAGCCTCTATTATGTACTTCCTTATTACTGTATCTATCATTCACTGCTAATCATGGTGCTAGATATGGGTAGGTAAATAATGTGACAGAACAGCTATAATAATTAAAAATAATTTCTACAAAATTGATAGATATAATTTTAAATCCCTAGGCAAACACATTTTGGAAAATTGCATACTGAAGTTACATATCTTCCACAAGTAAGCCATTCACAAGAAATTACCAGCAAACCAGTAAATCTTTATGCACCAAGAGAGCCAAAGTGTTTATGATCAGTGTACTGCTTGGAATACTATTTAAAAGAGAATTTTGATAAAGATCTACTGTAAGTTGTGATAAACAGGCTTGGAGGGCTGTTCAATCCTGTACTCTTTTGGTTGAACACAATCTTCCAGTACATTTCTATCCTCCATTAGACCACCACAACTCAATATCTGCCCAAATCCCCCAGCATATGTCCAGCCTGCATAAAATGTATCAGCAAGGCTTTTACTTCATGCCACAGTACAGGACAATGACACATCATCAGCTCCTTTTTGCCTCAGCAGTTACATGTTAGTTTTTAAATTGACTATAATGTTGACTATTCAGTTTGAAGGCAGGATTGGGTCTGAGTTTTCATGTCACTAAACTTTAAAACATCTGTGTGAGTGAGACTGCAGGCTAATGATTCGGGGGCTTTTTGATTGAAGTCACCCTGAACAAAGTTTGGCCTATAAAACCATATAGCTGTCTTTGTAAAGATGTTATATTGGGTTTTAAGACTATATTTCCTGTTCTTACTTTCTATATTATTGTTCTATACAGCTTTCTCTTGATTACAGCATGAAGAAACGTGTAAAACATGTAAAAATCATTAGTGTCATAATCATTAACACACACTAGTATGGCTTTTCAGTAGCTACTTTCCTATTATAGTGCACTTTAGTGCAGAAAAATCACATAAACTATCTGTCAAGAAAATGTAACTTCAATCAAAAGCATCCACTCATAAAAGCAATATAAATCAACACAGTGTGTGTTAAAGAGATACTTGGCTCAGCTTTATGATAAAGAACAACAGCTAACTGAATTTGTGCGCAATGATCAATACAGCCCAATTAATCTGGTCGGATCCAGAGTTGTCGCCTTGATAGGAATATAAAACATCCATCCGTCCTACAGCTTGTGACTGATCATGCAATCAAGTTAAATAATTATTTTTGATATGTGCCATCTGTTTGTGGATAATTATTCCAACTGGCAAGCATGGAAACAAAAAGTAATTTTTACTCTTACATACTGTGTGTATTGTGTATTAGATGGATATGTAGATTGAAAGACAGGCGGAAAGAGATAAGGAGGAGTATATTTCAGACCCTGATAGTGAAGCTGATTTCATTGACAAACACATCTGCAAAGTCACATTATCTAATGTTAATTTCTAGGAATCATTTTAGAAATCAAATTACTAATCCACTTTCCACTGCAGATGCTCACATAAACATATATATGAGTCTCTAATGAATGCAATATTAATCCTCAGCATCAACTGATGACTGTTTATGTTTGAGGAAAATTAAATACCAACTGTCTGCGACAGCAGGAGGACCTCAGAGCATGTGTGATTTTCTTCATCAACTACAGAAAATGTCGACTAACACAGGTAAAATGCTGACACCCTAAACAGACCTTATACTACAGCGACTATATTAGGCACACATTCCAAAGCCTCCCTGAGGGTATAAGATCTCTAACCACAAAAACAATATTAAGCGATCATTAAACAATATACAGTATATACTTCCAAAATCCTACATGCACAGAAGCATTTTAGGTTGATCGCATTTTCCTTGAGAGAGCTAAGTGACAGATTGGGAGCATTTTAATACCAGCTATATTTAGACAAATCAATCTGAAGAAAAACAAAATATGTACAATAGGTTTATTATTGATGTATGTATGATCCAGGCATTTTATTTTCAAGCTGCAACACCTCCTTTAACAAGTTAGTCACAAAGTTCAGTGAAAAAGAATATTCAAATTGAAAGTTATGACTGACAACCTTTTTGAGTGATGTTTTAGTGAGACAGGTGCAGACCGAGTGATGATGGAAGATTGTGAATAAATTCAATATGGCACATTGCATATGGTGACTTTAATTTATATAGTTAAATTAGATCTAAAACACCATGCTTTACCATTAGGGTAAAGAAAAGAAAACTTTAATAAGCATATACTGTGTTGGCCAATTCCTTCATACTGTACAAGAAAGAATAATCCAATGATGAATAATCTGATGTATTATATTGTAGCCGTGCTTCAACTGTTATCAAATGCAGCCATGTACTGCAGGCTGTAATGAAAGTATGCATCCCTACACGGCACAGCATGATCCCTGGTAACAAACAGCAAATATGTCTCCATGGGAGTTATGGAAAGCCTGTGAATTTTCTCTACTTTTTTTATTTGTTTTTTTGAAATATCAAATTTGTGGATTTCAAAAAAGTGTGACTAAGCACATCAAAGGCAATCTAAATATCTGAAAATGTGCCACAACCCTTTACATTTTCAGGCAGATAACATCAGATTAAATTTCAGAACAAGCTGAAAACATTTGCATAAAAAAAAAACAAGACAGAAAACCAACTGGTCAGGACAGGTGGGGTGTGTAATCACGTTATCCAGAACTCCTCATTACCAAAATTTGTTTCCTACAAAGCCTTATATCACACCACTTTAACTGGACCTTCACCATTCAAGGATGGTGAGGGTCACATGAGAACACCAAAGGCAAATTGTACTATAGGTATTTATCCCATCAGCCAATTAAAAACACCTTGATCAGCAAAAGCCTGGCTGATGAACCAGGCTGCCAAGCATTTCTTAGATGACTTATTGGTGGATAACTGTGCCAATGATGTTATAACATGTGTATGCAAGGGGCAAGACTCATAATCTTTAAAATATGAGAGCTGACAGTTTTCAGACTGTAAGGTAACACCTGGAAGGTATTCATAGTGTGAAATTGCTTGTACACACAAAAAGGCCTAAAAATAGATTTATAAAGAATGAAAAAATAGTTTGAGACAAGCATGGGCACCTTAACACATCAGTTGAGTTGAGATCTGGTGACTGCAAAGGCCATAGCATATGATTCACATATTTTTCATACAAAAACCATTCAGTGGCCCCCTCATGCCCTGTATAGAAGCATCTGAATTATACAACAGCAAGCCTTTGAAAAATAATCTGAATTCATATTTTGTCCAAGTTTTGCTCTCCGGAGCAATTTTTCATATAATAATATACGGACAAGAAGCAGCTTTTACAGTATGTTTGGCGGTGGTCTGTTAAGATTGTAACCATGTTTGCCACTGTTTTCAATATCACAGGGAAACACAGAGGGAAAGGAAAAATGTTAAACATGAAAACACCTACTGCAATTGAAAACCTATAAAGTGAACTATACGAAGTGTACACAAGTGTGCACTCTATTGGCCAAAATAAGGGCATGGCAAGATTCCTCAGTGTGTCACAGTTATCATGCAAAATAATGTCTCTCCATATTTAATTTTATTTTGCAAAAATAATATTTATAATCTTTTTTTTTTTTACCTGAGACATGCTGCATCAAGTGTTTTGACTGACCTGCTGTGACTTGGATGTGAGTGAAATCAAAAACTCAGAAGTTTGTGGACTGTTGAGTGTTACAAATCATACCCAAAAGCAGCCTGTACCCTGTGAACCCTGAACACAGCTCTAATTTCAGCTGCCAGATGTTACTGGGAGATTGGGCAGATTGCACTCAGCCAAAAAAAAAAGTGATAACATATAAATTATTTTACACAGTGACACCACATTTTCCAAGGAATGTAACTGACCTTAATAATTTACAATGGATTTTCTATGCAAGGGCATGATGCATTTATGCAGCCACTACAATACAAATTGTGCAGTCGATAGTTGCTGCTCGTGCATGGTGTCCAGTTTCTAATTTATAGAATCCCTGGTTATATTACATTCAAACTGATTAATGGTAACTATCAGACATTCACTGCAAAAATCATTACTTTCTGGCAGCTGAAAGTAACTATCTTTCCGAGAACTATATAGAAACAAAAGACCCGCTCTAGCAAGTATGTGTTTGAAGAAACTCACCCCAGGTCACTAATGAAAAAGTAAGACATGCATCCCAGCTGTAATTATACTAGTACTGACTCACTGGCCTTTGGTGTATGGGAAGTCATAACTAATGTCTCAGACAGACATGGCTCTTAAATTAATTCAAAGCATGTGTTGCAGATATTCGAAACTGTTGGTTTGGATGAGGCCTTCAGTCACTTCAGCCACGTATCTGAATGAGTCACTGAAAAAATAAAAGTACTTTGAATAATAACTGCACTTAACATTGAATCAAGATATATTCTTTTATGAGGGTTATAAGAACCCCCTAAAGAAATCAAGTGTTTTATATATAGTGCTAGCCCCAAACACCAAGGGCTGGTGACATTAATGTGATGCTGCAGAGTGCGTTTAACCCAAAAGAAATGTCTCTGACCCATCTGTATACAAAAAAGATAAGAAAACAGTGCTGTTTTGTTATTATACCAAACACACAACACACAGTGTTTACCTACAGTTGCATTCAAAGACAGTGGGACTGGCACTGAGACTGGCTTGTATTATCCCTCATCACAGTGGTAAGGAGTGAGTTATGTGAACTAGTAAATGGGGTAGTTGGGTGCGAGATTTCTCTGGGGTTGAGCTATTTATTTCGCCTGTATATCTAATGACTCTGTAACCCTTTGAAGAAGATGGAAGTTTGACAGTGTTTGTGAGCACACAAGCAGCACACTTTCCCCACAGGAGCTGCCTGTAGACTGCCTGTCTTGCTTCTTAGCTGGCTGCTTGAGTGGCTGCTGAACTGAATTTTCAGGCAGGAGGGGAAAAAGAGTATTGACTGAATGCACCTTGGACCACAGTGCAAAGCAGCTGGTAAAAAACACATGCTCATACATGCACACATGCAAATACTTTTCCAACTCAGTGAACAATCTGCATGTCACAGAGGGACAAATGAAATGATTTGGGGAGAAAAGATGGAATTAAGTTTTATGGGTCAGCTGTCTTTAAAATACTTTTCCAGAAAGAAAGGGCAGGTTAAATGGCATCGAGGCATGTTTTAGATAGGCACGGCAATGTTTTTGTTGCAAATACACAACCTTCAACAAAGGGCAAGTATTACAGTACTTCCAGCTCTGTACATGTACGCTGCACAGCTACAACAATTGTAACAATTACTCCCAAGGCTTCTTGCACACACACATGCACAGAAAAATTATAGCTAATGTTTTCAGCTTGCAACTAAGACAAAGGACACGCCAGACACATTCCGTTGAAGCGGCAGAAGTACTCTTTCTTAGCAGTTACTATGTTGATACTGTTAACCTTGGAGCACTGGTGGCCATTGTTTGGCTGTGTTATAGAAAAGCCCCCATCTCTACTCCTTAATAAATGCATCTTGACCCTGTCAGGCCAAGTGTTAAGGTTGCAGGATCACACTGACTAGAATTGGAAAATATGCACTAATCAGTAATAAAATTCACAGAAAGTTGGAGCTGGTTTGGATTCCAACATACTTGACAAAAGATTGAGGGGCGGTTAGGAAATTAGCTTCCATCTAGCCGTGTCCTTCACTGTGTCCTTCGTATGCATGCAGATTCAAATCCACTTAATTGCAGTCATGATTCAATCATCTCTGAGCAAGCATCACACATTTTCAGACATAAGAATGAGCAGCACATACATATTCATGTGTATGATGTAGCTAACCATTTTAGTATAACAAAGAAGAAAGATACAGCAGTAACAATGAGTTACTGTGGTTTGCCAATTAATACATTATGGATGAGTACCTTGAATATTTGTGTTTTATATTGTACGTGTCAGTCGTAATGGTCTCTTAATGAAAACAATGGAAATCTATTACGATAGTCAAACTGTTTGGCTTTCCATTCAGATGATGATGGTGATGATACCAAGTAACATCCTTACATTTCTTAGTGAATTGCACCATTATACTCTACTGTAGCACCATCTTTTTACATCTAAAATAGGTGTTACATTCACAATTCATGCAATTAGTGCATATGATATACAACAATATGTTGGTAATACACCGTTTGAAAATATATAGCACCATGATTCCAGTGATCTTTGGTGAGAAGTCTATAGAGGTTTGAGTAAGTAAGAGTATACTATTTAGATAGTTGTTTAAATATTTATGCTGTGTGCTGGCTTGTAACACCAGGCAATTAAAGAATGAATGATAGTCATAAGAAAGTGAGCTGTAAATGTTATGGTCTATGTATTAGCGTACTACATAACACAACTAGATGGCCACAAAATAAATTGTGCTCATATAATATCTGCTATTGTCCTAATTGAAAAACTCTTAAGTATTGAGTAATGGGAAATATTTCTGCTTTATGTGTAACCAAATGTCATTAACATCTAAACCAGCATGAAATGCTAGTTGAAGATTACACAGGCAAAAGCTAAAAGCAGAAGAGCAAGATCTAATTCAACCAAGCCACCCAGAGAGAGAGAGAGAGAGAAAGAGACAGCAGAGAGAGAAAAACAGCACAGGAGATGGAGAGCACAAATAGGCAGATGGAGAGGGGAGAGGTCCTGGACTGGCCAGGTCTGGGGCAGGTGGGGAGATGAGGAGGGGGTAAAGAGGGATGGAAAAGGACATTGTGGAAAGGAGGATGAGTGAGACTAGAGGATAGAGGTTTGTGCAGGAGAAGGTAGGGGAACAGAGAGCAAAGAAATAATCGAGGGATATTAGTAGAAGGAGGAAAGGAGCAGAAAGCCAAAGAAGCATATGGGCATGAGGTAGAATGAAAGAGAGAAGAGACAAGTAAGAAAAGGAGGCAAGATGATGAAATGAGGAGGGAAAGAAAAGTCAGCTTAAGACAAAACACATAAAATATCAATGAGAGAGAAAGAAAGAACTACAGATGGATGAGCGATGGAGTTCGCATGAAGGATCAGAGGGGAAATTGTAGGGATGATGAGGTGGTCACCGAAGGATAGTTCATATTTAGACAGCTCCCCGCTGCACTTAGCTCTGCTTCAACACAGATAACTCGATACATCCATTAGTTCAACTAATTCCCATCGCCATCTGCCATGCAATTTCAGATGCACCTCTGGAGTCACAGAAAAGGTTCAGGACTTTGGGGGGAGGGATGTTGATTTGGAAAATATTAGATTAATTTGCTTAATTGAGGTACCTAATGTTTCCATAACTCAACATTGGAAGTCCTACGGGAAATCAGGTAGGATAAGAGTGATCACACATCCCTCTCTTAAGAATAAATGCTGTCTACTTCTCCTGGCTGATGGTTTTTCTTCTAGGTGAAGACCCAGTTTATGAAGAGCTGTAGTAGAGCTGTAGTCTCTAACTTAAATTCCACTTTTCTTTAATTTTTTATTTTTTCAAATTTATAATTTATAAATTTATAAAGAGAGTAAAAGACAAAGAGCAAAGAATTATGCTTTTCTTACCTTCATAAGCTACCTTAAATCCATGAGCGCTTACTGCAAAGTCACTGGTAAGCCTCAGTGAAAAAATGGAGCCAGAACTGGTAACAGGCGGAGGGATGGTAAATCCTGTTAACCTGCAGATGAGAAAAATACCTTAGTACTGAATGTATGATTTCATTTATATCATACCACATTTATGTGCAAAAATTGACATTGTGCAGTTGTAGTTTGGGCCTAATTAAATGTAAGACAAATGTTTAATGAAATCTTTTTACGATGATGTCAAATGAAATCAGTTGTAAAACACAAAAAAAATTACACAAGTTAAAGAGCAATGGATGCCATTGTTCTCTTTGAGTAATACCATTTATGTTTTTATCCCCAAATTGTAAAGACCAAAACATTACCTGGGATTGTTAACCATCCGTAATGTTTGTATTTAAATTAGAGCTAGGCCACCAGGTGAAGTGGCTGACCATCTATTTATAATTTCAGGTTGAGAGATGTGTACACTGAAATGCAATGATGCACAACATAACTGTATACCGTAGTAACCATCACTACAAATAATGATGAATGTTCAAAGACCTCACACCAGTGGTGAGTTTGTGCGCTGCAACATTTTGTGTCTAATAAAATAGAACTGCTCTGAGAATTGTGATGCAATTTGTCCACAAATAATATATTATGTTCTATATAATCAAAACCCAAGTGAAAAGCATCCCTATTGTTGGATGGTGTTTGAGGGCTGGCAGCTGCATTGTAACAGACTGCTTCATTACTGCATTTCAAATTAGGTGCAGATCCAAACAAATCCATTTACTTTCACGACGTCGTAAACAAGATGTGTTGCTGACCATTGCTCAGCGGCAGTTGCTGATGTTCTATCGACCTTCCACTGCCACAAGCCAGGCTGTGGAGCATGAACAGAACTTGTGCATGAAACAAAATGTCTCCTTCTCTATTGCCATCTCGTTTTCTCTTGTTATTTTTCATTGCTAGTTTTGGGGCTGTTTGTGTGACTGAACCTCTACTTGACACTAAGTCAGCTGAATAATGTCTGTAGTGGGCCAAATGTGGAAAAACAGAAAATCCCCTTGTGACAGCAAAGAAGAGGGTGCTATATTTACAGCTTCAATAGAGTTTCCAATTACAGCACTGTGAACTGTGCTGGTCCTTGCAGTAAATAATTACCCTTTGTCGCAGGTCCTGCACAGCATGCCAAGACATTGCTAAAAGTCAATTGCCACAAGATGCAATTTTGAATACATTTATGAGGAAACAGAACTTAAAATGTGACCTTGTTAGAAGCTTAATCACACACACAAGAGAACTGTACTGAATGTTCATGCTATCGTGGTTAAATTAAAAGTGGAGCCAGTCTTGTGAATCTTGCTTGAACAAAAACAGCAAACACAGGAGAGAGCACATTTAAAGTATTTTTGTCACGTTTAAATTTTTGTTTCTGACCAATGACATTTGGTTAGGCAAATTCCAAATGGGCCACAATCTAGATATTAAAAGTCAATGTCATTTATTTTGCAGGCCCCAAACGCTCTTAAGTGTTCACATAGAGCAGACTGGAGAAACAAAGAACAAGAAGTCAATAGAAACACTCCTCTCTGCATTGGAACTGACAAAAGCAACACAATATCTACTGATGAACAACCATATTATTAAGGAATTCTCTCACAACCTATTCTTTTTATATCTCAGAATTAGTAGAAATGTATGCTGGAAACATTGCTCCAGTCAAAGTTCACGTGGAAATGTCACATGTGGATACATCGGGTTGATCTATGACAAAAGTCAAATTGATAGGACAAGTATGTAACTTTGGCCTTTCTCTCTGGTCCTGATGTTATCTGCTGTGGCAAGGAACAAAAAAACAATCTTTCGGTGGGGTCACAACTCTCAGTGCCATTCCAACAACAGTACAAGGGTTGAAGGGGTCCAAAGTGCCATTTCCATGTGGGAGCTATATATTTTCAATGAATCAAAGTTTGATGTCAAGCAGGGTAGACTTTTAAATTAGCCCTCCTTACCCCATGATTGGGGAGGGAGCCATGCAGGAACTAATTATTGGCTGAGCAGAAAAGAACAGAACAATCAGTGGCTGAAGAGTACATACTCACACAGACATCAATGGCACCCACCAAGATGAGTGCAATAGAGGTACACAATGACACTAAGAAGCCTTATACCTGCAGTGTTTACTGAATAAGTGGGACAAATGAACACTACAATTAGTTAATAAATCAAAAAGTTTGATTTTCTTTGTGTTGCAGCACTGACTACAAAGACAAAGGGTACAGAGGACAGAAAAAAGATGTGCTGCTATGGCAATATGCGATACAGCGAGACAAAGAGAGAGAGAAAGCAAATAGTAGTGTTAGGGCAACATACACAGGGTAATGCAAGAAATTAGGCCTGAGGAACTGAATCCTAGATATGTTCTTTAGTCTCTTACAACCACCAGGATATCTGAAGTAAAGAAAAGACAATTTCTCATGAACACAAACGAGGTGGATATAATGCCGTAGAAAAGCCTTAGCCCTGCCAAACTGAACCTCAAACCCACATTCCAAGAATCAACAGACTAAATCCTTTCTAAGATTGCACAGTTGTCATCACAGTCACGAAATAGAAAAGGAATGAGGATGTCATGGGGTTAGTGTACATGAGGGGAAGACATCTTTTCAAAAGCTGTCAGTGAGAAATTTAAGGAGGCGACAGAGCTGGTCAGAATTCTGTACTTCTAAACTTATTTCTGAGTTAGGTCATGTCTATAATTTAAACCTGAAAACAAAGCTCGAAGAAGCAACATCTTAAACCATGGGCATGAAAACATTCAGTTGCCAGAGAAACCCTTATCTGAATTGATCTTGTACATATAATGGCCTGTCTGCATGTGGGAAGAACATGAACACAGCTATTATATAAAAAAAAGAGCAGACTGGCATTTTATCAGCATTTCAAGAAACCTTAAATCTTGAATATGTTCTTGTTTTGAGTGGTTTAAAACCAAAAAAGCACATTTTGACCAAAGTATGTCTAACAAAAAGCAGACAAAGAGATCTCCATCATCTGGCATTCACTGCCACCTGTTGCTTTGGCAACAGGAGCATCAGGTGAATGGTTGGAAAATGTCATTAACAAATAAACACCATGGGGCCTGCTGTCTCCTCAGACAAACAGAAGGAGTTTGTGACTTAGATATTAGACACAAGTCTGAAAACTAAATCACATCCATTTGAAATTCTACAAAAGAAGCCAATTTAAGTATAGGAGTATGCCCTATGTGACTTTGGGAGGTAGGCCAGGCTCACTAGAGAACTTTAATTTTCATTTTAACTTGAGACAGTAAACGTACAGTAGTTTAAAGCATGCAAGATGAACATGAAAGAAGAAGAAATAACACTGCAATACAAGGATTGGCACTGTAATGTTTGTCATAGGAACTATCATCATAAAAATCAAATTTTTAACTTGGCTATTTAAACATCTGGCAATCTAACATCTCATTTAATTTACAGTTTATTCCAGTTTACTGGAAAGTCCTTACTGTTTCACTGCTATGGTGTGAATATGACAGGGAAGCTCATTTTCATCCAGAACATTCAAAGACCTGCTATATTCAACTTTCTTTTTCAGAAGGTGCTACGTAATTTGCACATAAGAAAGCCAGGGGTTTAAAGTACTACCTTTTTACGTCCAATGAATAAGGTTTCTTTTAAGCAAAATAGGATTAGCCTATAAATTCACTTGTTAGAAGCCATAAAGCTCTGCATATTGTACTGTATATTATATCCACTCTATGTTGGGGTGAAAAAGAAAGGTGTTTGTCACAAAATGATTATATATATTAATTCAAAGACATTCCATTTCGAGAGATAACAAGGTCCTCCACTGTGCAGTAGATAATGTACTCCCATTCATAGCCGATCAGTAACATTATTGGTTTTGACCTGTGATGTTGATGGAAGCTGATGCATTACAGGTCATACCAAGTCGGAATCAAATTATTTGCTTGAAAACGCTTTGATGGATTTGATCAAAGCTGTTCAAAAACAAAAACAACATTTGCCAAGTCTTCACAGTGGCACAGCATGCAGTAATTATGAATTCCTTTAGGCACAAAGGAGATGGCAACTTTTTTAAATTTGATCAAAGCTTATTCACAAAAAGATCATTCTAAATTAAACTGTGTGCAGCTCTATGAATAGAAAAAAGTGCTATAAGTGTGAGTCAAATAGAAAAAACAGTTCTGCTGTGCCTGTATTGGACGCCACCGGGTCAACCAAAAATGTTATCTTCTAGAGACGGCTGGTGTCTAAACAGCTACAGCCTTCTCCCGTTTGTGGATCAAAGCTGCACCAGTAACAACAGAAGGACTGTGTGCGCCTGGGAACAGTCCACCAATGATTGCATGGACAGATGCAGCCTTTCCTTCCACCTGAACACACTACATCAGCCCTGAAGGTAGCTGTCAGATATTCCCTCTATCTGATTAGTGTGTCACTGTAGCGGCGTGCCATAGAGACAGAGGAGAGAAGAGAGAGATGAAAATGATGTACCTCTATTTGTCTGACTCACTGTCTCTCTACCACCATCTGTCTATCCCTCTGTGTCATACTACCTCTTTCTGTCACACTAGCTCTCTCACTTTCTGCGTTTCTCGTTTTATTCACTGTTACTTTTACTTTTCCTGTCTTGCTGGTTCACTGTTTGTGTCACTTTGCCTTTTTGTATCTCTTTGTTTGTCTCTGCCCACCTATCCTTGTTGATACACTGCTCTTAACTTGTGTCGGTTGGGAAGGAAGAAGAAAGAACAAAAATGGACAGAGGTGGGAAGAGCTCCTAAGTGTTGTGACTGATCTTACCAAGTAAGCAACAATTAGTGAACCATTTACCTTCAGTTTACTGTTAGTTAAACAGAGCAAAATACTGTTATACTAAGGTGAATAATGGCCTTCCAGCTGGCCATCTCCTCGACACAAAATAAAAAACAGCGAGGGATGACTAATAGACTTATTTTGCACTGACATGTCCTAACTCATTACAGCAGCCCCAGACACTGGCATTTCGTTTTAATAACTGCAGTAATAAAGGTCAAATCATCCTATCAATTCAATCATACTGGGCTCTTCTCTGTCTAATAAGAGTGAAGAATGAAGAAAAATATAATTTCTTGAATTGCAAAGGGAAATGTAAAATAGAGAAAGCCTGGTGAATGGTCAAAAAGTTAATGTCTTTCTCTCCTCAGCATCTAGTGTGCTACACCTCCTTTGTTTTTGCACAGTATCAAATTGTCCTTTTCTACATTATCATCATGCATCTGCAGATAATTATCCTGATCAGAAAAGGCAGGATGTGAAAAACTAAAACAAAACTGGAATAAATAAGAGCTATAATTTCATTAAAAAAACCTTTAATTAGTTCACAGGTGTGCAGACAAGGGGCTTAGTAATCCTCTACTTCTCCACCATTTATGCCAGAAACATTGTGGTTCTGGTATATTTGAGTGAAGAGGAAAAGACTATAGCATAGATTCAATTTAGGTCATCCAGGTTGAACAAAGCTTGAGCAGATAAATAACTGCACAGCAATTAATCCAATTTTTTTTCCATGAAAACCTTTTTTTCCCCAAAAAAAATCTAATAAGGGGTATGGTAAAAAAGAATATGCTACTTTGCATCTTCAGAGATTCAAAGATTTTGATATTTTTTATAGTCAAGAGGATACAATCCAATTCTCAGAAAACTTAAAGGATAAAAAAAACAGCTGGATAAACTGAAACATTGCACATTTATGTCAATATTGATGACACTGTAATGTTGCTCTTCTGTTTGATACATGAAAGTAAAGCTTCTATTTTGACAGTACAACTTTTAATACATTTAGCTTCATGCTAAGTTTCTCCACCTTTTTGTTTCAGCTGTTGTCAAGCTTCAAACTTTCTTCACTACGTAGCCTCTAATACTGCGGTAATTCATAAAGGAAAAAAATCACATTTTAAAAAACCCATAGCTACTGGATAGAGAACCAGTCTGACAAAAAGTCTCACTCACTGGAGGTGGTCAACTTTAAACACACCTGATTCTTTTCAGGTTTCTGTGTCTAATTTGAAAGTCCTGGTCCCTATAATCAACACTTAATAGCTTTCAAACTACAAACTAATGATAAGACAACTTTACAAAAGGTTCAGATTGAGCTGGGAAACAGATTTATTTAATTCTGTGGAAAGTTTGAAAGCCGTTAAATGGATACATAGAAACAGAATTTAACATCTAAAAAGGCTTTTCTGACTAATATGCAAACCTGTAAGGCAACCATGTCAGGCTAGAGTTTAATAATACATGTAAAAAAAAAAGACCTTAGAACTCAGTGTTCTGTAGTGATGAGATCATTTCGATCTCCAGGTCACCCGACTGTCTGATCTCTTTGATTATGGGAGGAAACCAACACATATACTGCAAACACAAGTATAACATGCAAAATCCAGAGAGAGCGCCATTATCAAGATAATAAGTTTCATGCTCTAACAATGCTCAGCCACCTTGAAAATATAAAAGGAATGGTAAACAAGTATATATATATATATATATATATATATATACACACACACACATACACACACACACACACACACACTGTCTAGGTGGTAGTAAAGTGACAACTGTTGCTTTAGTTGAAGTTACATCATGGGGAGTACAAATAATGAAACATTTTAGAAAATATCAAAATACTCTCCAGAGTCAACTTTCAAATTGACTGTCACTTAAAGTAACTAGAAAGGGCCAATTTCCCCCCACATTCTCTTTTAGAGAGGCAAAACTCTTGTAGATGCATGGTTACAGTGTTTAGTTCAGGATTTAGTTGAGGACCTTGACAGATGAGTCGCTAATTCACAAGCTGCAGCAAGAAAACGTGACTCTATAGCAAAGTAACAAATCAAAACCTAAGCCTTTATCAACATGGCATTCAATATGCGCTTGTCATTGTAATTGTCTAATGACAGCAGCAAAAAGATCACCGTAATGAGGTCATTATTTGTGCAGGGCAAAACTGAAATAAAAGGCTTTATTACCCTAACTCACTTCCTTCCCTCTACCATCCTCAGCATATCATTTCAGCACAATAATGAGTGCTTCAACCAGCCATTTTCAAGCACGAGGGATTGTACGTAATGTAAGTGCAGCATCGAGTGAGAGGCATGGGGGGGGGGAAACTTCACAGAGCAAAGAGAATACATAGATCAATAGGGAGACACACTAATCAGGTCCATCACGGGGATGTCGATTCTTTTTCATGTTAAAAATTCATTGTCGCTTTTGTCATGTTCCCTTCTGAATTTCTGTTTTAATTAATTAATGGCATTAATAAATGAAAGGCCTCTTTAATCTCTATCAAGGTTTCTATTTATAATTATCCTAGAAGAGGAAATGAAAAGCTGAAAACAGGGTTGCCTGTAATTATGTTCACCTTCTTATGTATTCCAGCTGAAGTAACACCTGAGTGAACAACACGTAAACATAGAGAAAAGAAGGAAAAAATGAAAAATGAAACTACTTCAGGTGTTGCCATATGGAAATGAGCATCTTTCAGGACAAGTTGCTGGAGAAGTTTGTGCTACATCTTTCTTGCCAAAGTTAACAAAAGGTAAAAAAAAAAACTGGAAGCTTTTCCTTCTTCTTAGTGATTTTTGTTTTGCAGAGAATTAATTGTGTAAGAACAGTCATTCTACTAGCGTACATTTTGGGCCCGAAAGGCACAGTAAAGACTCAGTCATGGAATTATCATTTTCTGGCGCCACACAACATAGTCCCACATTGAGGGGAAATCCACCAATTGAAAAAAACATAAGTGTGACTAAAACACAAAGAACAACGTTGCTATTTGGAGGTTTGGGTCGGATCAGGAAAAACCCATCAAAATTTGAGCCATTTGCTTTTGTCTTGTAGCAAGAATTTGTTGCGCTTTTCCTCCTTCTCTGAATGGTGGGATTATTTCCATGTGGAATTAAACCTATATTTGACACATCTAATCAGCAATGGCTCTCAAAAGCTAATGACTTGAAAAGACGCCTATACTCAGTGTCCACTTTACGGTTACACTTCTAGGTACAATCTAATGCAATCCAATACAACAGTTCTCCCATAAAGTCTATTCTTATGATACCTATAATGCTCAATTATTATTGACAATCATCATTAAGATGTTAATCAGATTATTATGTTTTAGCATTTAAGTCATAGTTAGTGGACTGCATTAAATTTAGATTTTTCTAACATTTCTTTTAATTCTGCCTCCCTCATGTATGTAAATGGAAGGGACAAAAACTAGAAAAACCTCTCAATATAATGCAGTCCAGAACACTACCACTTTTAACACCGCCGGAACATTATATAAATATATGTGGTCTTTATGGCAGCGCTGTTGTATTGGATCCGCATTTGATTGTACAGGTGTACAGCGGCCAATGAGTATATATATTAAGTATTAATTAAATTCAAAAATAATAAATAATTTCTCTAAAATTGTCCAATAACGGTAAGGACAAAAAAAACAGATGTAGATGCCTAAGAAAATGCATCAAAGCTTTAATTCAGCACAGATTCGTAGTTTTGAACCTAACAAACCGTGTAAAAAATGACCGGTGCATATGACTTCACACTAAAAAACTAAATAGTTTTGCATTCAATTGAGAGGTGTTACTTTAACTCTTATTTTTAATCCACTGATATTTTTATTATATTTTATTATCTTTTTAGTTCAGGATTAGTGGTATTGATGTAAGAACGTCATTGTATAGCTCCCTGACGGTTCCCATTTGGATGCCAATAAGCTCGATCATTAACATGTATTTATTTTTCTACAGTCTGACTATAAAATATCAGCAGATAAACATCCTGCACACAACAATCATACATTCTCGTCAAAACGTTGACTCTGCATAGCCACCTCCCTGACATCAGCTTTGTTCAGCGTTCTCTGGCTGAACATTTCAGCCTCCATCTATTGTTGATACTTGAACCGACATCTCTGTAAACAAACACCTCAGTGTACTGAAACTGGAAAGTCGCATTGAATTGTATAATGTATTTACAATTCAAATTGTCATCATACTGCATACTACTGACCACAATACATTCAGCTCACACAGCATTGCACACTTCACTACCACTGGGGATTATCTGCCCATCTCCATCGTCACTGACCGTCAGAATTATTGGGACAAAGCTCTAAAGTGCTGGAAAAAAACAGTGAAACAGGATATATATTTATATCACATACACACATACAAATACGAGAGCCACACCGGCTCGGACGTCGCCCGGGTTAACAAGGTCCGCGTCAGGTGTCGGGGAACCAGGGCAACCTGATGAGAAGTGGGCTACTGGAACAAGACATTCGTGGACAAGAGCAGAGAATAGGGAACTGTTGGAATGCTACTACACAAGTAAGCCCAGTGACAGAGGGTAAATACAGAGGATGTGGGACCTATGGATTCTTCGACACCCAACATCTACACTAACCAAGAAGCAACTAGTAGCTAGGTACAACAACAATGCTATGGCAAGGGTGAGCCAGGACAACAGGTCAGCGGGGAGGTATCAACAAGCAGCACTACAGACAATCCCTACTGCGACCATTACCGAGACCAATAAGCTGATATACACCACAGCAACAGCAACAGTGATCCTTGAGATGCTTGGCAAGATGAATAAGAGCCATAAGGAGCAATATCCTCCATGGAGAAGGAGGCTGGAGGCCAGGATTAAGGCAACACGGAGGGAAGTGAGCCAGCT
>JAVQJL010013529.1:0-35654 GCA_036024295.1 Nannoperca obscura
AAGGAGTCCAGCGGGGGTCCTACACCCCACAGCAGCAGAGGGGGGGGACAGAACGAGTTGAGGGCAGCTTTCCCAGGGCCGGATGTTGCACGCTGACGTTTAAGTCACAAAGCCAGAGCAGGAACTCTGGAGATCGTCAGCGGCTCAACTCGTTCACCTCTGAAGGTGTGGGGGAGGTCCGCGCCTTTCCATCTATGGGAGCCGGGTCGACTCCAGCTCAGTCGATATCATGTTCTGCAGTCCTACTTATAGACTTCAGAATCTGAACCTGTGACATCATCATGAGGTCACACGAGAGGTTGATAGCCTTCAATACAAAGCCAACTATGACATCATCAGTGAACTGTGATCTGTGAGGTATAACAATAGGCTAATATGTACCATGTCATTGTAGCTCATTGATGATGTCATCAGTTCAGTTAGGTCATCATCAAGATCGAAAATTATATTAATTAATCAATCAATGCATCCATGCATCTCCAAACGTTGTATTTTGCACTGAACATCTGAACAGAATATATTCTAAGTTTAGGATAAAGTACACAACACACCAAAAGACAAAAAAGAATGCATGAAATGTAAAATTAATAAATAAAACGACCCAAGCATTATCCCTTAGCCTAGCTGGATCTGGCCATAGTACTTCGTTGACATGACAGGCTATGTCCTCTCTTGCAAGACACCTAGGGAAGAATGTTCTTGAATGGTGATTCCATCCTTGCACAGACCCTACATCAGTTTGATAGCAAGCCTCCTCCATGGCTTGAATTGGTAGTATGCTGACATGAAAGAAAGAAATGGGGTTCATTGGGTTAAGGATTTCTTTCAAAATTGTGGATGCTGATGAAACCAGTTTTTGACCGGAGCAGATCGGTAGAACAACATTGCCTACCTCTTTTGTTGAAGGCAGCTACACTAATATCTAACATACACACTTTTTATAGTGTTTACTCCTTATTGGTAAGTAAGGTTAGTAGGACAAGAGTTTCAAATGATGCCTGTCTGTGAAGAACATCCCGATATCCAGTGTGTGGTGCCCATACTTTGTGTTTGGCATTGCAAGGAGTGCTTACAAAGTTACTCCACAAATTGGCACTGTTGAGACCGATCGACCAATCGTGTGCGGCGTTTGACTGACGTCACACAAACTAGCCAATGGGCATGGAGTTGAGTGACTTGGGCGTTACCTTTGGTAGAGTTTGAATTTTCCAACGAGAGCAACCCAAACAGTGTGTCCGTGATAAAGAAGCATCGCGCCCAAAGTAAGTGCAGCTATCTTGACTCTTACCTCTTGTAGCGTTGCATTTTAACCTTAAGTTATTGTTAGTACATGTGTAATTTTACAACACATTTTGTACTTTCTGGACGTTGACTGGTGGATTGTGTTAAAAATCAAAATTAACGTCTGCTGAAACCACGTTAAACCCAGCTAACGTTAAGTCCAGAAACGGTTATATGTAAAGTTTACGCTCCACTTCAAATCAACGTAAATGTCATTAATATCTCAGTTGTGTGTTTAACTAGCGTTAGTTCACTAAATAAAGACAAATAATGTGGTAGCTAACGTTAGATAACGGCAACTCTACGTTAGCTGCGCTAAAGTTAACTGTAACGTACGTAGATTAGCCATACAGTGTATGAGATTAGCTAACGAATGTTGTGCTAACTTCACAATGGCCCCAGGCTGGTCAATTATATCTCTATGGTATAAGTCGCCATAGATAACAACAAAAATGTTAGCATTAACGCCAGGCCTAGTAATCAAACATCGGTGTTAATGTCGTTTTCTCATTACTGTTGGTAACTAGCGTTATTTTATGTTATGTTTAATAATACGTCCCTTTGGCATTAGAACTAAAGGAGAATGGGTGTTATCATTAGTTTATATTTTAACATGTGTATTGTTGTGTTCTTGTTAGAACAAACATGTTTGTTTTCTTCACATGGCAATATATACAGGATTTAGCACTTACCCTAACCTAACGTAACGTTTCTTATGTCATATCGTTGTCATGAACTCGTTGCACATTTGTATCGTTTTCCTTCTTCAAATGAGCTGTTGCCTGTTTAGGTTATAAACCATGAGCTGGGCGGTGGAGGAGTGGAAGGATGGACTTCCAGGGAAAGCCCTGCAGAAGATCCAGGAGATGGAAGTCCAGCTGGACAAACTGAAGAAGGAAAGGTCCCAGAAACAGTTTCAGCTGGACTCCTTAGAGGCTGCCTTGCAAAAACAGAAACAAAAGGTCAGTGTTTAACATGAATGAATTGAAAATTCAATAATTGAATAGGTGTAGATCAATTAATCTGTATTGAACCCGTAGGGGAAGTTACAGCTGTGGTGGCCAAACATAAGTGGAAATTCGAACAGAAAGAACACGCAAGATTTTTTTAAATGATAGAAATACGTCTATTAATCTATGCTCCTCTCTTTGCAGGCGGACAATGAACGTACTGAGACCTCTGCTTTGAAAAGAGAGAATCAGACTTTAGTTGAGTCATGTGACTCTCTGGAGAAAGCCCGTCAAAAAGCCAGCCATGATCTCGGAATCAAAGAGCAGCAGGTCAGTTCCTGATGTGCGAAAGAAAGAAAGAAATGCCTGCTGCAGTTTATTGCTATTTAGTTTGAAATTCATTCAGTACTAGGGGACAAAGGTATTGGTTCACTGTTAATTAACTGCCGATATTGACATTTCACAGATGTACTTGAATGTATATTTAAGACAACATAAAATGTCTTTGTGAAATCAAATGTGTAGAAAGAAAAACACTGTTTTATCTCTATGGGCTATTACAACTGAAGTGTTGACTTTTAACTGGAGAGCAGCTCAGTGTACAGTGAATAATCACTTAGTCCCTAGTATGCAACCAACCACTGTGATGGCAAATAAAAAGGAAAATAAGCCCCAGGTTCTACTTATTGGGAATTAATCATGAAAATGTAACTTTCTGTGACCTTGACTAAATGCCTTTCCTGAACCTAGGCGAGCTACTTGGAGGGTCAGCTTAACTCCTGCAGGAAGACTATAGAACGCCTGGAGCAGGAGCTCAAGAAGTGAGTTCAGTGTCTGTGTTGATATGCATTGTATGCAAGTTAAACTCCTGTGACTTGGCATTTGTCAAGTACTGAGTAAGTAATGGTTAACATGAATAGATATAAACTATTTGACCCAATGGAAAGCAACTGAAATCTCTTATGTGACTGTTTATGCCGTCTTTGTTGCCTTTCCATCTGCTCAGGCACAAAAACGAACTGGATCGTTCTCAGCCTGCAGGCTCTTCGTCCTTGTCATCCTCCTCCTCTGAGCTTCAGCCCTACACTACTCCACAGAAAAGTTTCCCTACCCCGGCTCCTGTCCCGACCTACCGACAGCAGGGTATTTCAGTTTCATTTTAGCCTCTTAGTCTCAAGTTCATGTTGTGCATATTTTATACAGTCATGTTTTTTCCCCCTCTTCACCTCATTCTACCTCATTTGGTTTCCAACTATATGCTTACCTGTCCTGCTATTGCAAATGTTAGTGGTATTACTGCCTCTCATCTTCTTGGGGCTTTGTATGTGAGCCAAAGATGTAGATGAGTGACTCTGGATGAGTTTGTCATTTTACCCTAATGTGCTTTTTGTATTGGTGCTCCACAGATAACAGATTAGAGGAGCTTCAGGAGAAATACAGCCAGGAGGTAGAAGAAAGAAAAAGGCTGGAGACTGAACTCAAAGTCCTTCAGGTCAAAGTGAGTACATTACTTATATTTATTATGTGGGTTTGCCTCTTTGTAGTTGATGGTTTTAACTTTACTCTTTTCTTTTAGCTGTTGTCTCAGTCCTCAGTCAGTGTGAGCCACAAGGACATTGCTGCCCGTCAAGCTGGATCTTCCATTTTCCCATGGCAACAGCAGGATCAGGCCCACAGCCGCCAATCTCAGCATGCAATGGAAACACCTCTGAAGAGGCGGGGGACATCCCTGTGGGACGCCCACGAGGAGACGCCCATTAAACCCAGCCAGCGGATGAGCTCTTCCAGAGTAGTTCAGAGTCCCAGTGGATCCTCCCAACAGATGGAACAGATGGGGCAGCTAAAGACCATCAACCAAGGTGGACTGTTTATAATTTGTTTTGGAATTAATATCTTGCGAAGTGTTTGGTATCTTTTCCATGAAATATTAAGTTAGTCTGAAGCTGCTGCTCCAGTTTAGAAGAGCTGAAATCTCATCTGCCAGCCCGCAAAAACACAAAAATGTTAAAAACTGAGATAACATTAGACAAATCTTTTAAATAACAGCTATCCTGTGCTATTGCAATTCAATCTACAAATTTACCAGTTGCTATACAATATCTTTTAAGTATTTCTTTAAAAAAAGTGTTTTCTACAGCCTATTCCCTAAACAGAAACCAGAACACCCCTGCCACTATCTCACACTATTAAATAAAAATTTAATAAATTTTTTATTTAATAAAAAAAACAGCAAACGATGCACGTGTGTGAGTGTGATGCGGCTGTACCTTACTTTAGGGAATGGAGTTTGCCCGTGACACTGATCATGTCCGAAGGCAAGGCTTTAACTTGCTCTGTTTCTTCAGAGCTGCGTGGCCGTGCGTCAGAGCTGGAGAGGAATCTGTCCACTCAGGAGAAGGAAATTCGTAGTCAGGCCTCCAAGCTGCAGGAACTACAAACCCAACTGAACCAGGCCCGCAAAGAGCTGACTGAACGGGACAGAGACCTGGCCAAGACCAGCCACGAGCTGAGTCAGGCCAATGACCGACACCAGCAGGTTGTGGCCAAGGTAGGCTGTCATCATTGGTACACAGGCTTTGTTAATATGGGATATGTTGTTTTTGTTCAGTTCCTTCTGGAGTACATAGTTTATAGTGGTGAAGGTGGGTAAAAAAAGAAAAGAAAACATGTAAATCACTGACAAAGATCCTGCTTATTGTTCTCAGTGTTCATCAGCTGAGCAGAAGCTGAAACAAGTCACGGAGGAGATGAGCTGTCAGAGGCACAACGCTGAGAGCTGCAAACGAGCTCTGGAGCAGAAACTCAAGGACCAAGAGAGAGACAGTCAAAAGGTGCACCTGCACTCATAACTTTTATTAGACCTTTTTATGTGTAACTCCATCCTCAAATTGTAACAGAACCTTCTCTCCTAGCGCATATAAAATAAAAAAAATGCGTGGCTACGTAGGATGTGGTTCAGGATACACAGTGGTGACAAACACCAATTAGAGGGCGTAAACATTATTTAAAAAATATATATAAATGTCATCATATAGATGGGCCCTAACCAGGTAACTGTCATTTTTCATCCCTGAAATGAAGGTTTTTATACATTGTTTAAGAAATATCAATATTAACGCCAGCATTGATGTGTTTCATAACAGTACAGTCATGTAATTTATTTTATAGCTCATAAAATGTGTTTTAAGTGTGCGGTACCCCCTAATGATTTTAGGGTTTATCAAACATAAATAAAAATGTTTATTTTTTTTCAATCAGAAGGTTTTGTAACTGTTTTATTTTGTGTAGGAGCTAGCCCAGCTGCAGAGCTCTCACCAGGCTTTGGAACAGCAGCTGAACCAGACCAGAACCAAGCTGACCCAAGAGATCCAACAGTCCAAAAAAGAGCACAACATACTGCAGGCTGACATGGAGAAGGTGACTTTGTAACATCTCTGTGCTGCACAGCACCTTTGTGCTCCTCCTCCATCTACTCTAATTCATTTTGTCATCGCAAAGCCATCATCTTAAATCACTGGGAAGAAAAGTGACTGAACCATTTCTGGCACATCATTTTGTTGTGGTGGATTGTTTGTTTGATGCCTTTACTATGTTTTGTGTTGCTCCACTCCTGTCATGTACTTCACTTTCAATACATTTGTATGTGATATTTGTGTCACTTCTCAGACTCTCTGCCCTTGTATGTACTTCTCCCTTCCCCTTAAATCATTTCTCGGTTTGTTCCTTCCCAGATGTGCTTCCAGAAGAGTCAGATGGAGAAGGAGGTGGAGGAGCAGAAGCAGAAACTGCTGAGGTCAGAGCAGACCCTCCAGGCCAGCCAGAACAAAGAGCAGGAGCTGCGCAAGAAATTGGAGGTGGGTTGCTCTTAATAGATTATCCTCTTATTGTAATTGTGAATTGACAGCTTGATAGCAAATCTGCAGACACCGCTTTTATCTTAACTTAATGTCTGAACAGCCCTATGTGGCAGACTATAAACAAAAAAGACACCCATGAAATATAACTATTTTAACTAAATTACCATTATGTAAAGGATTCAATATGTATTTATCTCAACACTACGGACTTCCCGCATCTTTGTCATTCTTTTTTTCTGCCACTCATGTTTTCTCCACATTTCTTTCTCCCTCCAGGAGCTGCAGAAAGAGAAGAACAGTGCGACTGTGCAGTTGGACCAGAGCAGCAGGCGTCTAAGTCAGCTGGAGGAGGAGAAGAAGAGCACAGACCAGAGCCTCAAACGCACCCAGGGATTACTAGATGACCTCAAAGGTAAATTTGTAGAAGGAATGGCAATGGCAGAGGATAGATGTTATTTTAGAGATTCGTCTGAGGTTATCTCAGTTTTTAACTTGTTTGTGTTTTTGCTTTTCAGCGAAATCTGAAGGGCAGGCAGACGAGCTGAAGAGGCTTCAGTCTAAACTGGAGCAACAGGCTCAGGCTTCGGTGCGGGAGTTGGAAAACCTGAAGAAAACACTTTCTGATGCAGAGACCAAAAATGACAGGTAAACATAGTTTAACCGTAGAAAAGAAGAAAATTCAGTAAAAGTAAAAGAGTATACTATATCTGTAATTAACTTGCTATTCAGTCATCAAATATTTGTACTACACTGTAGATCTCAGAATGAACTGCAGAAACAGAAGCAGGAGGCCGAGAAGCTGTCCAACCGATTGACAGTTCTAGAGAAGGAGAGCCAGGAGCTGAAATCCAGTCTCACTGCGAGTCACAATGAGTGTAAGGAACTGAAACAAGAACATCAAGCTCTGCTGGAGTGGAAGAAAGAAAAGGAGACCTTGATAAATGGAACTGAGGCTGTGCAAAAAGACCTCACTGACAAAATTGGCAACTTGGAGAGCAGTCTCACCTCAGTGAACGAGGCTAATGATGATCTTAAGGTAAGGTGCTGTGCATTAGGTGCCCTATATATTCACTTAGGTAATGGATTAGGAAATATATGCCACACAGTTGATCTAAATTGATATGCCTGCATACAGAACACTTGTTCTGTCATGTTTGCCACAGAGATGTGCATACTGAAAGAACCTGATGGTTTAGCCATATACCTGTATAATAACAAGGTTTGAAAGACCCTGGTAGCACAGAAAAGCATGTAAACATATTAACAATTGGTTTCTTTAAGAAACATCTATGCAATGTAATGTGAAAATCAACCTGTGTTGCCCCCTGCATCTTAGGATGTGTTGTTTTATTCTGATTGTCATTAACTGCCCTTTGCTTTAGAGATTCTGTGGGCTGATGCCTAAAACATAATGTTTATCATGGATGTTTTAGATATTTAAGTTTCCTTCCTCTACTGTAAGTGTTCTGAAAATATGTTGACATGATACCATCTAGTATTGGAATGAGAAATATAGTTGACTGCAAGTAGTTTAACCCTCATCGTCAGTACTTTTCTGCTCACTATTGTAGAAGCAGCTCATGAGTGTAGAGGGAGACAAGGCCGGTCTGGCTGCGCACATCGATTCCCTGAAGGGAGAACTCCTCATCAAGAGCACAGAGTTGGAGGAGAGGGAGCATCAGTACAAGAAGCTCCAGTCTCAGTTCTCTGATGCTGAACAGAAGCACACCAAAGACCTGGAGAATGTTTCAGTGCAAGTTGCTCAGCTTGAAGCACAGGTGATTTATTGCATTGTTGTTGGCTTTGCAAGGTTCATAAGAAAACATAAAAGGCTGGTAGCTAACAAGAGGGTCTTGACTATAAATTCTACACAGCAGGAAAATGAAAATGGATTGGTCTTGTGTAAGGGTGTGTCACATATGAGCAATGAACATTTCTTTTTAGGTGGTAAGATTTTGATATTTTCAAATATAAAAATGTGCTAATTGAAAAACATGGCATTCATCCTTCCTTTTTTGTAGTGGAATGAGCTGATAAACAATCTACATCTTGTACAGTACCTTTATTCAGACTTTGGTCTTGATAACTGCACAGAATACCCAGTAACATTGAAAATTCTGAACGGACCTAAGGCAATATGATCTATAGCCACTGATTAAACACATTCCTAGTTTGCCACAGTGCTTACTCTTTTATCTGAACAGGTCAAAGATCTGGAGTTACGGTTGCAGAAGGAAATGACTCGAGCAGAGCAGGCTGAGAGGACCAGCACAGAGCTACAGGACGAGCACCAGGCAGCCTGCGACCTGGCTCGCTCCAAAGACCAGCTGGTGGAGTTGGGCCAAGCGGAGATCAGCCAGCTGAGAGAGAGCCTCGCTCAGGCCACTGCACAGCAGGAGGAGCAAAGTGCCACGTAGGAGTTTTGTTTTTTGTCGTTTAGTTTAGTCATTTTGCATTAACAGCCCTGTGCTAAATCCTACATTTACAAACTTTATAAAGGTTATTGTTGAGAATGTGTCTGACTACCCTGCTTCACTTTGCATGAGACTGCATGGAAACAGCCCAAAATACCCTAATTAGGGATACCTTAGTGCCTTAGGACAGAAGCATGATATGAATGCAGTGTCCCCATTATTTCCTTGGGGAAACAATACATGTAGCTTGCTTTCAACATGCTTGTTTTGTGTCTTTGGTGTGTAATCGCTACCAGGTTGGCAGAGGAGAAGGCAGCCCTGCTGACGCAGTGTGAGGAGAGTGTGGCAGCAAAGGTTGAAGAGACTGAGCAGCTCAGGCTACAGTTGGAGCAGGCTCAGCAAGAGCTGCTGCTCACCAGAAACCAGGTCTGCTTTACTAGACTGCAACAGAAACTCACAGATTCTTCTTCTTTATGTATTTAACAATTAGTCTTTTGTTTACACATTCTCTCATTTGTTTTGGAGTTGATTCCGCTGTATTTAGTGATTTTGTAATGTTTTGCAATATATTGTACGGTACAACATAATTGTATGATCAAAGTGTCTTTGCCATCATATATTTAATATTTAGCCAGCGTTAATGTCACTTGAAGAAGAGTATAATGCCTGAGTATACAGAGTGTTTAAATCTGTTCGGCTGCCCTTGTAATGTTAAGCCCGGAGCCTTTTTCTTATCTTGGGTATTATTCCCTACTGAACCAATAAAAACCATAGTTGAATCTTCTGTTCATGTCCCAGGTCAGTACCATGGATCAGTTCCTGAAGGTCAAGGAGCAACTGGGAGCTGAGTTGCAGAAAGAAATCAAGACGTTGTCAGAAAATGAAGAGAAACACAAAAAGATGATGGAGAAAAAATCAGAAGAGCTCAAAGAGTTAGAGGAGGAGCTGAAGGATCTTCGGAGCCACACAGAAGAGAAGGAGAAGCAGCTTGGAGAGTCTGAAGCTCAGATTATGTCTCTGGAGGAACAAAAGGCCGAGTTGGAAAATGCAGTTCAAGAGGCGAAGAAAGAGGCTGAGGTAAACATTGTATTATGTTTATTAGGCTATTTAGTTTCACATGTTTTCTCATATATATTTCATGGGCTGCACCTCTTTCAAATAATCAACTTAAATCTATTTCTCATTAAGAAACTCCAACAGACTCATACAGAGAAGATCAACAACCTTCTGGAGCGGATCTCTTTCTTAGACGAAGAGGTAACTGCAGGCAGAGATGCAGCAGAGAAGCTTTCAGTCCTAAAGAATGAACTGGATGTGGTCAACCAGTCCCATGCTGACCTTAAGACGTGTCTAGAAGCTCTTGAGAGGAGTCATTCCTCCGCTATTGAAATCAAGTCCACCTTGGAGAACACCCTGACTGAGAAAACCAGTCTGGTCTTATCTTTGGAGAAAGAAGTCAAAGAGCTCACAGAGAAGATGAGCAAAGAGTCAGAGAGTCACGCTTTGGAGATTGAAAATGCCCTCAACAAAGAGAAACACATGAAAGAGAAGCTCGAAGCTGCTAAGCAATCAGTAGCTGCTGCTAAAGTGGAATCGAGGTCTAGACGGGAGGAGATCAAGACCATAAAGACGACTCTGTCCGCTGCTTCACGCGGCTTAGAAGAGAGAGACAACACGATAAAGAGTTTGAAGGAGAAGCTGAATAAAGCAGAGGCGGAGCAGGCCAAAACGTCGGATCTCCTGAAGGAGAAGATGGTTGCCATGAACAAAATCAAGGTTGGTTACTAATGTGTTCTTGGTTTTGTTTTTGTTCCTCACATGTCAACATTCTTCTTAGGTGGCTCAGGGTATTGTAGTATTGTAATGGTAAATCAGAAGAGGTCGTATTCAAATAAAGTGTGACGAGTCATTGTTTTAATCCCTTGATTTATTCTTTTTTTTTTTCTTCATTAAGGTTCAATTGGAGATGCTGCAAATGGACCTGGAGGACAACGAAACAGTCAGGAATTCTTTTGACAGTCAGGTGGAGGAGCTGAAGGAAACCATAGAGTCACTGGAGGCTCAGCTGGCTCAAAACCAAACCCAGATGTCTGACATGGAGGCCAGGCTGGAGGACAGCAAAGCCCAGGTAGAGCCACTAACTTGCGCTAAATCATTTTGTCCCACAGACTTGGTGTGGAGATTAAATTGCACCATTCTTTGTAGCTCAATATCTTAACACATTTCCATGAAGACTTAAATTAGAATGTGTCTCATAACTCCCTGATTTATTTATCAGCTTTACAAGCTCCTGCTGCTCTTTGATCTAAACTCTTAACCTTTCCAGGTCTCCGTCTTGGAAATCCGTTTGGAGGAGGTCCAATCTCAGAACTCCGAGCTGGAGACACAGTATGTCACAGCTAGGGAGGAGCTGATGGAGAAGAGCTGTAAAATAACTCGTCTGGAAGAAGATGCTGTCAAACGAAGCCAGCTGGAGGAGAGCGTTGTCACTTTGGAGTCTAAACTCAGTCAGACCACAGAGGAAAATGTCAAGTTAGAGACAACTTTCGGGCAGATCATTGAGGCCCAAGACAATCATCTTAACCAGTTACTACAAGAGAAAAGCAACCTTGGAACTACTTTGAAACAGTTGACAGATGACAAAGAGCAAGTCGAAACTGAAATGATTCAAGTAAACGCAGAGAAGAATCGGTTGGAAACCAGCCTAGACAAGCTAGCTGAGGAGAACGAACACCTGCAGACCAACATTAAGCAGTTAACTGAAGAAAAGCAGAAGATTGATCAACTGACTGTAGAGAAACAAGAAGCTGAATCGACCATTAGACAGGTCATTGAGGAGAAAGTCCAACTAAATTTTACCCTCAATCTAATAAACCAGGAAAAAACCCAACTTGAGGCTAAACTAAGCGAGCTAACCTGCGAGAAAAATATCTTGAATCGAGTAGTCGAGGAGAAGCTTCAGCTGGAAGTCAACTATAATCAGCTGACTGAAGAGAACATCAAACTACAATGTGGTGTGAATCAAGTAACTGAAGAGAAGCTGCAGTTACAAGTAAGCATAGAGAGGCACGAGGATGAGGTGGCTTCACTTAAAGAGCAGAACGAGTGCATCCAGCGCTCCCTTCTGTCCTCAGAGCAGGAGCACCAGAGGCTGAAGGAGCAGCTCGAGATGAGAGACAATAGGACTGAGGAGGAGAACAGAGAGAGGTACGATGCATCATCGCTTGTACGAGTTACTATAGTTCAATTCTTCAGTATGTCTATTAAATGTTGTAATATTCATGACTTTTATATTGTATCACAGGAGCCAACAGTTTGAGGCAGAACAGGCAGAACTGCATCAGAAGTTGTCTGGCTTACAGAAGGAACTGGCTGTGTTAAAGCAGCAGTACGATTCACTGCTGGAGCAGGTTGGCCAGCAAAACAGCCTCATAATGCAGCTCTCAGAACTGCAGGAAACTCAGAACCCGGAGGAAAAAATCAGCTCCATGGAATCTGAGGAGACAGAAGTTGGCGGTGAGTGTAAACCAAAAGTAGACAGGAGTTGTTGTGAAACACTGCTGCGGCTTTACATTTATATTGAATTCTGTGTAACAGTTTCCACAGCAGAAGCAGCAGGACAGACTGACGTAGAGCCGACACTTGATACAAGCGTCGGTGCCGATACGGAGTCCCATCCAGGAAAGGAGCAGCTGAGCCCTGTGATGTCTGCACCGGGTGAACTTTCCCGACAGGCTGACGAGGTGCTCAGGTACAATGAGTTTTGTTCTAAGCACATATACGCAATTATACGCCTGTATGTGTGTTTATATGTGTTTCATTACGTGATATACAAATCTCCCTCAACCCCCTGGTAGTGAGACGGAGATGGTCTTCAAGGAGGACGTAATTGAGCAGGAGATGCTTCAGGAACTCCTTGGTGAGGAGAGTGAGGCGCGTGTCGCAGATGAAGAGGAAATGAGGGGAAACGAGAAACAGCAGCATCAACAGCAAGCCTTAGATCAGGTAGAAAAGAATTGTTACAATGTGTATGTGTCAGTCATGATGCTGTCATTTGTTTTACTTGAGGCTGGGGATACTTACTTTATTGATTTAGCTTTAATGTAATTACGGAACTTGACAGTTGCTTCTGATATTTCTCTACCAGAGAGGAATGTTTAGGTTTATTTAGGATTCTGACATAGAGCTAAAATGTATGTCTGTCTATACCTCAAATTGTATACCGTTAAGAAAATGACTTAAGAGAATACAGAGCATTATTTTTGAGTATGTTTCTATGAAATAAACAGAATGTCTTTGTGGTGTTTTATTTAATCTTCTATCTTGCAGCTTCCTGAAGACGGCAGTAGTCCCAGCGACATTCCTGAAAGTAAACCTGAAATCTATGAACTTTCTCCACCTTCTTCCTCCTTCGGTGAATCCTCTGGTGAGTAATTCAATTGTGGTTATGAGAGTTTCAGCAATAATGTGTTTCCTTTTATTTATTTACTAATTAAAAAAAATAATCTACAGGTCATTGCTTGCCAATATAAACATTATACCCTATTATAGACACTTGGGGGGGAATTTTAGCTTTAAGCCTGATCAGTGATGTTGAAATAACTTGTATATTTAATCCTATCAGCGACAGAGTCATCCCAGATTCAAGACGACCTCAACCACTGCAAGGAAATTATCACAAAACAACAAAATGAACTCCAGGCCCTGCGTTCGGAGTTTGACCTACTGAACTCTGACCTCGCACTGAGAAAGGAGTTGACCTCTGAGCTTGAAGTCCATGTTCAAAACCTGGAGAAGAAACTTCATGCAGCAGAGGAGGAGGCACGTGATGCAGCACATAAGCTGAACATTGCTGTGGAGGAGAAGAAAGACGTCGCAGACCAGGTACAGGGGAGGAAACTGCATAATACTAAATAGCACTTAAAAAGTAAATGACATTGTTACTCTGCCACTGAAGTATTACTGATACTGATACTCACGTGTGCTCTTTTGTAGCTTGCTCAGTTGTCAGAGGAGAGGGAGACATTGACTCTGCAGCTGCAAATGGCTAAATGCCAGCTGACTGATGTTATGGAGATGCTGGAAGGACTGGAGATGACCAAAGGTAAACATGTTCCTATCTATGAGGGATTTACTTCATGCAAGATTATTTACTGATTGTAAACCTCCTGAAACCCTCAAATCCTCAAACCCTGTCTAAAACAAAGTGCTAAATGCAGAGCAACTTATGAAGGAACACACAAGCTTAAAGTGTGCACTGTGTTGTTGCATGCTGATATTGACTGGGTGTTCTCCTCGGCTCTCTAGGTGGATGGGATGAGAAATTCCTTCAGCAGGAGAGCGAGCTGAAGAGGGTTCGCTCTGAGAAAGCTAACCTCGAGCAGCACATCCTGGGCATGGAGTCTGAGCTGGAGACCCTGCAGGAGAACAGGACCAAACTGAAGGATGAGATGGAGACCCAGAGGAGGACCTGTTCAAGCATGGAGCAGCAGATAGAAACGCTCACGACAGAGGTGAGCAAAAGCCTGAGCAACACGTTTGCTCAAGCAGTTTGTCTTGACGACACAAGTTGTTTTTGTTAAAGCTTACACATAAATCTGTGTGGCATAGCTATTCTAAATCTCACCGTTTCCCCAGACAACCCAGCTGAGGTCTGAACTTGTGTCCTGCGCTGAGGAGCGAGATGACCTGAACCAGTCTTTAGGCCAATGGAGAGAGAAAGTTCACAGTCTGGAGAAGACAAACAGTGAGACAAGAAACCTACTTTCCATCCTGGAGGACGACGTTAGAGCAGGGAGGAAGGAGTATGAAGCCCTGCAAAGCAGCATGGAGAAACTGAAGGCCGAGAGGCAACAGGTATGTTGGTCAAGAGAGGAGTTAGCGTATATGGCTAGCATAAAGAAATGTCCACAAGTCATGTTTGCTACGATGCGGCAGGCAACCAGACACAGAGTCCTTCCCCGTTTTATTTTCACTTCAGAACATAGCAACAAGGACGATATAAGCAGTAATGCCTCTTTGATTTTACTTGCTAATACGTATCTGTTGGCTCCAAATAGTTTAGACTCTGAACCTATCTTTTTATTCTTGTCGATGTCGTGAATATAGCGGTGCTGCTAAAATTATACAAATACTAAAAGGGAACGGTAGATTAATGTAAAACACGTGTGTGTGTGTGTGTGTGTGTGTGTGTGTGTGTGTAAGTGATGTTTCAGTTTCTTTATGAAAAGTTAATTCCCTTTTCTTTCACTAAAGCTGTCGGAGCAGATTAAGGCGCTGGAGCAGGCAATATCCCAACAGAGTGGAGAAAGACAGGAGCTTATTGGGCAGCTTGACAAGATCACAGAAGACCACACCTCAGCCAATCAGAACACTGAGTACATGGTCGGCAAGATACAGGTGAGGGGGTCTCACCTATAGAGGAATCTATAGGTTCCCTCAGAGAAGCTGTTTTCACAATGTTTCTTTAGCTTGTTACTTAATACATTGATAAAGAGTATTGTGTTGTGCATATAAAACCCTCAGATGGTTCAAATGCACTTTAGTTTCAGTATTTACAACCAGACTTTGTCAACATATTGGCTGTGCATCGGTTAATACTGTACACTCAGAAATATTACTGATGATTGATGATCATCAGGATTCTTCAAGGGGCATAAAATTCTAATTCTCCTGCTTTTTTCCGAAGGCTTTGGAGGGAGAAGTGTGTCGCCTCTCACAGTCTCTAGAGTCCTCTCTGCTTGAAAAAGGAGAGATTGCCTCTCGTCTGAACTCCACCCAAGATGAGGTCCAACAGATGAGGACCGGTATTGAAAAGCTCCAGGTCCGCATCGAGTCGGACGAGAGGAAGAAAAAAAAGATGGGAGAGCTGCTCAAAGGTGACTCTTAACGTCCTTTTGAAATGACATAACCTCCTGAGTTTTGTGAGTTGGTGTTGGTCTAAATGTGACACTTTACCTCTCCAGCTGCCCAGAGAAAGTCTGACTCGCTGCAAGATCGCATTGATGCCCTGGAGCGAGAGGCGGAAGACGTAGAGCAAAGTCTAGAGGACGCTGTGCTGCAGGTATTCTGGTGTGTGTGTGTGTGTCAGAAAAAATAATCCTAACGTTTGTCTTACATAACGGCAGATCATTTTTACCATTTGAACATATATTTTCCTGGATAAAAGTCACATGTAACGGGGTTAAATAAAAGGTAAACATTTGCTTGCGTTGTATTAAATGCAGATGTTTGATGTTCTTCCACAGGCTGAAACAGCCAAAGCAGAGCTGGAGGAGGAAAGGAGAAAGGTACCACCATTTGAATCTGTGTTTAGCTATCTGATGTTCTTTGCTGTGTATCTGTGATGTTTCTCTTTATGTTCTAATAGTTAAACATGAAAGTTGTTGTAAACAAAGCAATTTGTTAATCCAATTTCTTCTTCCTTTCCATCCTGATTTTCTTCTCCACCCTTGGCTTGTCTCTCTGCTCTCCGCTACTGTCTGTCTTGAACCCTCGCCACCTCCTGACCCTCAGGTGGAGGAGGAGAAGAGAGAGCTCAGCGACAGACTGTCGGAGCTCTCCGCCACGCTAGACCACCTGAGATCTGAGAAAGAGCGCATGGAGACAGAGCTGGAAGCAAAAAACCGAGAGATAGAAGAACTGAAGGCTGCTAAGGAGGAGCTGGAGAGAGGGTTGGAGAAGGCAGAGGTAGATAGAAGGGAAGAAGAGAAAAGACAGAACAACAGGGTCGAAGAGCTGGAGAAAGGAATGAGAGAGGAAGCAGAGAAGCAAACGAGTCAAGTGGCCAACCTCCAGGCGCAGCTGGACGCCTCCCGGCAGAGAGAGATCTCCCTTGAACAAAAGAGTGCAGAAGCAGAAGGGGACAAAGAGAGGATGCGGTCTCTGCTGGTGGAGATGGAGAAAGAGAAAACGTGCCTGCAGTCCTCTCAGGGAGAGGAGTGGGAAAAAGAGAGAAACAACCTGAGAACCAGTATCGGTGCTTTAGAAGAAGAAATTGAGGAGCTGAAAACTCTCATGAAAGCTAAAGAGCAAGAGCGAGAAGCGTTGGAGAAGGAGGCAGATCAGAGACACGCCACAGAAACATCCATCTCATCTCTGAAGGCAGAGAGAGAACAGATGGAAGAAGAAAATGGACGGCTGGCGGAGGAGAAAGAGAAACTGCAGTCCGCCCTGTTTTCCGTGGAACAAGAGAGAGATAACCTGCACTGCACTCTGGCTTCTGTAGAAGAAGAGAAAGAAAGACTAGAGCAGGAAGGGGGGGTGTTAGCTGATGAGAAGGAGAAACTTCAGTCCAGCTTGTCCTTGATAGAAAAGGAGAACCATGACCTGCAACAACGTCTCTCTTCAGTAAAGGACGAGAAGGAACGGATGGAGGAGGATAAACAGAAGTTGGAGGCCCAACAACAAGAATTGCAGTCTTCCCTTTCTTTGATTGAAGGAGAGAAAAACAAGCTGTCGTCAGCTGTTTCATCGCTGGAACAAGAGAAGCAAAGAGCAGAAGAAGAGAGAGAAAAGCTCACCAAAGAACAAGAGAGTTTCCAGTCTGCAGTTGCCTCTTTAGAGAAGGAGTTGGAAACATACAAGTTGTCTGTCGCACAGCTCAATAAGCAGGTACACTCGCATGCAGCTTACTTTTACTTGTTTGTGTCACCTTCAATCCTGTTAAAAGTTGAAATCCAACTATTTCTACAGCAGCGGCCTTTCACATGCAGGACTGAGCCAAATCTGCAGTATGTCACAAAGTAGTAACCTCAGCCTGTGGCACGAGTGGATTTCGAAATGATTCTATATACGGGACAGATATAAGTGAGAATGATTGAGACTAAATCTCGCCGCTCTCTGTTCTCCTGTTTCAGGTGTCAGAGCTGACGTCTCACGCCGCTCGAGTGGCTAAAGAGAGAGACTCTGCTCTGAGCAAGATGAGTCTATGGATGAAGACCTGCAAACAGCTGGAACAGGAGAAGCAAGTGATGTTAACCAGCTTAGGTATGAAAAGTTTACATTTAAGAGAGTTTGCCTTATTATGTTTATTTTATTATATTGTGAAACAAACAGACCATTGGATCATTCAGTTTTAACCTATGATCATAGAATTAGTCTCTGTGCTAACATGCAGTATAACATGCAGTCGCCATCTTTTTCCATTTATACCTGCAATGTGCTCTGAAAACATGGAGAATAAATCTCTAGAAAGTGCAGCTGAGTTATTCTGTTAACATGGGCCACATGTTTGGTTACAGGCGACGGAAAGAGCAGTGAAGAGGTGCAGACGGAGGTGAACCAGCTGAAGATGGAGGCAGAGAAGAGACAGAAGGATGTGGAAGAACTTGAGGCTGCCCTCGATGGAAGGAAGAAGGAATTGGAGGAGAGAAACACACAGCTGGAGGAGGTGAAGAGGGAGTTGGATGAACTCAACACGCTACTGGAGGAGAAAAGCATCGAGGCAGATGAGAGCATGGATAAATACTGCAGCCTGATGGTTAAAGTCCACAAGCTGGAACAGACCAATGATGCACTGACAACTCGACTGGAGCAGTTCACTGCCATCCAACGTGCCAATGAAGCCAACGTCCACTCCAGCAGCACCGACAGTCCTCACCGGCGGCGATCAGGCAGGAAGTCTTCCTCCAAACACCAGGAAGAACAACTTGCTGAGAACATGGCTCCTTCAGCACCTCGGCGGTCTCCGCAGGGCTCGTCTTCAGGAAAACGGGGTCATCGGGATATCGGTGATAAAGACAGCGCTCAGGAGGCCCTGCACAACCTGACAAAGAAGCTCAAAGCCAACACAGCGACTACGCCCAAACCGAGAACTGAACAGGAAGATGAGGAGTTCCGACCCGAGGGACTTCCTGAGCTGGTGCAGAGAGGTGCGTGCTGGGTGGTACACACCTGTACTTTGTCTCCTGTGCCAGTGTAGTGTGTTCTAGTGTTGGGATCTAGCGTGGGGTTAGCTTGTAACTTAAATGAAGATGGAAAAAATGTTCACAGGGAATTACAAGGATGAGCACCACAAACATGCCCTGCCTGCATTTCTATTGGTTTGAAATAACCCTGACTCCCCCAGCTTTTTGTACTTTTCTCTCATATATGAGTTTCAGTTGCCGTAGTGCAATAAACCAAAGTCATAATTTGTCTCCTCACAGGGTTTGCTGATATTCCTCTGGGGGAGGTCAGTCCATTCATCGTGAGGAGAACCGCGGTGAGGCGCTGCAGTCCTCGACTGGCTGCCAAACCGACTGCTCCCACATCTGCACCTGATGGCAAGGTGAGCAGCTTCAACCATCTCTCTCACACACACACACACACACACACACACAGTCACACAGTACTCCGGCTGCACCCAACAGACAGTTATACTAAATAAACATACACTCTATGGACACTTGCATGCCAACACAAATGGCGAGCTCTTAAAAACAGCTGATCACACCGCTGTGATGCTCTGTACGCAGTGTAAAGCAGTGTGAACAATGTGTATGTGAAGCAACATTAAGAAACGGCCAACTAAAGTCGAAGAGTTCGTGATTTTCCGGGTCAATGTATGTGTTTTAGTGGTGTAACAGATCAAAAACGGATTGGAGTCACGGATCACTTTTCAGATAATAAAAAAAAGAAGGAAATTATTTATTACTTTAGAACTTTTTCAAATGTTTAGCCGTACTCGCGGTTTTCTCATCGCACAATCAATTTCCATCAAGATATTTAATGGGGAAGCCAACATGCAACCAAACATCTAAATGATGTGGGAGGCCTCTTACGCGCTCCTTTTTCTCCTTTTCTTTTACATCCCTGATTCGTTGCGATTCAACATTCCCATTCACGTGAAAAACCTTTAAAAAACAATTAAATCAACCGTTAGCACTTCAGAATAAAACACAGCACTTGTATCTTTTCACTGCAACTCTGCTTCGAGATTTATGGAATTATTTAAAAAGTAGGTAACAGCGGCACTAAAACTGTACAGTACTGTACTTTGCAATTAATCTGTGCTCCACATGCGTGCAGAGGTCCGCACGGATCACAGATCAATTGTGAACCACTTATGCGTTCGTTTAGGTCGCTGGGCCCCTAATATATCCACAGGATATCTGGACCCCTCTCAGTTTTTAGTCAGTCCCGGTCAGCTTCTAATCGCGTCAGGTCAGCTGAAGTGAACCACTGGTGATTTAGAGGATGTCGAGATGTCAGGTCAGCGAGGACAAGAGGACTCTCCGCTGTATGACTGTTATGTGTTCACTTTCCAGTGTTGCCGCTGAATGATGTCTTTAATTCACAAATGTCTCACTTTGTTGCGTTTGTCCTCTTTCACGCATCCTCTCTTTATCTTGTCATCTGTCTTGTCTTGCTCTTCCTCCAAAGGTTTTGGGGCCAATAACCCTCCAGAGTCCCTCTGCAGACAGCTCCAACAGGAAGTGTTTGTCCCCGAGCGGCGAGGAGAAACTTGCGCGTCGGATACCGAGTTTACACAAGACGCCAGAACAGAAAGAGACGCCTTTACAAGGACAAACGCAAGGAGACCAGTGTCATGTTCAGTAGATCCACATGGGCACACACACACACACACACACACAGTCTTGCACTTGTGATTCATTTGTAGAAATATACAGAACCACACTCATAGATAGATACACAAAAGATTAACACTCCACTTAAAATAAAAAGACACGTTTATTTTAAATTTTAACATCCACCTTTAAGCTGTTTAACACCGAAGATGCACCTTTTCCTTTCTTTCTTTCTGGGGGTGTGGGGTGTGTGCGCACGTGTTTCCTGTTAAATCACTTTCTTCCACAACTGCAAAATACTAAACTGCACATGACCTGTTCTGTTGGTAGCTTAAAGTCATGAGAAATAAGGGAAATCATTAACTCAAGTAAGATGATGAGGCAGGTTACATCACTACTTTTCATTATGCTCTGTTTCATGCGATTTGTAATAAATCTGTCGGTCTTTGAAATGTCACATTTCTTTTCCTGAATGAATGAAAGCTGAATGTAAACTAGCCAGGTGTGTTTGTCTATCTTCATCTGTTCACTCGCTGCTTGTACTTTAAATTCTTTTGTACCATTTGTTGTGTTTTTGGTGCGTGTGAGAGAAACGTCTTGCTCATTGTTCAATGTAGATGATGTACACGGTAATAACAGCTATGCTTTGTCTAACATATCACCTGATAACTAATGGCAGCTAAGATTTTTAAGATTTTCTGCTCGGTCTCAATTGTTTTAGATATTTTTATAGTTAAAGTCAAGAAAACAAATCAGATTTTTGTTTTGACTTTTTCTTTCTTTTTATTACTGACTGCAGAAATGTTGAAAGCATTTCTGGTTTTTATTTGTTTCTGGTTTTTATTGGTTATAGTTCGATCTTATTGACCATTGTAAATAGTAGATGCCAGATTCAAAATTGCCCTTTTTTTTTTTTTTACTAAACTTTTAAACTGCTTCATAACTTGTGTGGTGTGTTTGTCACATATATATGGGTGTTTTGTCTTTGATTCTGTTATTGGGTGAAAAGTTGTGAGTATTCAGTGGTACACAGTACACTTTGCCACCACAGGGTGGAGAACCAGAGCCATATGGAGAAAACATGTTGGAAGTGAGTGTTCAGCAGTGTGACTGTCTGACAGGAAACACCTAAAGTAAAATGAATTATCTAATAACACTTTTAAATGGTTCCTAGGCCAATAAAGAAACTACACAATTGCATAACTTCAGCTCAAGCCGTTGTTCATAGATAGACATAGAAGATTTTTTGTTATTTTTCAGAATGCCTTTTATCTTTCATCCCAACCTGTTTGCTCCACGGATCATAATAAGGAAGGGTGTCCATTTGGCCTTAATTCAGATAAACTGTTGAGAATTAACATTTTATTTAACATGAAACTAAGTGGTTCCATATTTCTATTAGTAAACATTCACTTTATGATACAAATGACCTCCTTTGGAAGCCATGTCATTTAATAGCCATACTGAATGTCGCACTGTCCCCGTACGCTAGTAGTGTTGAGCTGTAGCTGGACATGTTTTGTTTTATTAATTGCAAACTGATTATGATCAGATATATCATATATCATTTACCTGGCCACCTTTTCTTAACCTTATGCCCTGCGGGACATCAGGCCACAGTGAACTCGTTAAAGTTCACTGAATCACCTAAAGGTGGCGTTAGTGAGGAAACACTTTGCCTTTTCAACAATGCCGCTCTTAATTCAGACACCACATTTCAAAGCACACATCATTAAAATTTGCTCACAAAGGACACAAGCAAGTATTGTGATGTAATTTTACAGGCAACAAAAGGAAAACAAACTAATTTACGTACGATGGAGCAGGAGAATCAGACGAGGTCTGAGGTCTGCTCGACAGCTTTTTAATTAAAAGCAGTAAATTACACGTGTCCTTCATGCTGACTAAGTGTGACAGTACATACACATCATGGGGATGGTGGCCGATGTGAAACGTCAAAAATAATTAGGGGAATTTCTCATCATGTTGCGTCTGAGGACCAATAACATTGATCTTCTCTTGTGGTGTACAGATGTTAGCATTAGAGGTATTGATGTGTGCCGACCTTTTGACCTCTTGTTTTTAAGGACACGTTAAGATAGGAATTCATCAGCTTCTTGTTGTAGCGTCACTGAGGTTTTTACTATTCACCTGGTTTGTGGGGTTACGCTGGGTTATGGGAACGTCGAGGAGGCGACACAGTCACACACCTCAGAGCGGATACAGTCCTGCTCTGATGTCTCTGGCTGGAACTGTTAGCGGAAGCTGCGCTGCCAGAACCAACTCTGGAAGGGGACACGGGAAATGAGGAGATGGGTCCACTGAGCTATGTTATCACTGGCACTCAGGCTGGAGGGTGTGTGTTTGTGTACGCTGGTGTGTGTGGGTCTGTCTTTAAAACTGACAGACTGACAGACTGTCGATCCCCCCGCTGTATGCATGATTTGTCCCATTCTTTACCCAGCAACACTGTGTAAGCAGCCGTTCTCAGGGCCAGAGGAGAGTCACTGACAGGAAGAGTCGACCAGTTTAGCACGGAGGGAAAGAGACAAAAAAGAAGAGTTGAATTGATGGCTGTGCTTTTGAAAAACTAAATTATGTAATCTGCAATGTTAAATATAACCAAGACGCAGCTTTATTCCTGGGAGTGGACGGAGCAATGCCATGGGTGCCACATTCAAGTCACCTGTTATTAAGGGCTGATAAGTGTAACCAAAGGCTTTATTGATGGTTAATAAGTCATTTACTAAGGCTTTAGCTGTGTAGTTAATCAGACTTGATAAACTGATGACTGTGGGAACAACAAGACTACTACTGTAAGATGTTTAGACCCTACTGATAGATTTAAATGTCTTATAGCATTAACTATGCATGCACAATGTTTTATATTGCTGCTGACGTCCTGCCTTCCTTCCCATCATCATCATCATTTGACCTGGCACAGGAGTGTCTTTAAAGAAGCAATTCAGTATTGCATTTCCACACAGTTGAAGGATGAGAGACAGATACCCTGACTTTTGGTCTCTACTGGAGTTTAGCTTCAACATTTTCCACATTGCAACTTCTTTTGTTAAACCCTCCCTACCTGGTAAATACTTTCAATCTCCATGCAACCAGTTTGTAATGCAGGTTTCCTGTTAAAAATGTGTGTTCCTCAAACTGATATCTCATGTGAGGTCACTTTTCTCCTTTTCTTACTGGCTGAGTAGAAAACTGGTGGAGCGCCCCTTTAAAGCATCCCAGTTCATCACATGCATGCCCAACAAAATCTAAAAAGAAACATGTCGTGCCTCCACTGTAGTCTTCAAAGGTCTTAAAATCTGGTTGCTTCTGGTTTGTTTTGGTTTTGTTAGGTGTGCACGTGATGGGTTGGCGAGCTTAAAGCCACACCGCCATCTGGCATGTGTGGCACGTTAAATGAAGCACACGTCCTTTGGAAGTGGTGGGAAAGGAAGATTGTGTGGTTCATTTTGTGCTGTCAGGGGCGACTAGCCAGCAGCTCTGAGTGTCTGAGTCCTCTGTCGGGACAAACAGTAAGGTTGGAAACCAAAGGAGGGAGGATGAGACAGGATGAGATTGAAAAAGAATAGATAAATGGCTGGATTAAATAAGAATTGTTACAAATTCTTTTGAGGGAAATAAAGGAAAAACCTGCCTGATCACATGACCATGTTGGCTTGCCTTCCCACTAAAGCTAATGATTATCTGACTTTCACAGAATTGCCTCCCTGCACTCACCGTCTCCTCTTGGATGGAGATATAACGTTTAATTACACACAGAGAATGAGCTATTTTTTATAACCAGTGTCGCAGGGCTATTTTTACAGCACCTTTCAAGGGAATAATTGCCTCCACATGCACAGAACTAAAAATACAAACCATTAGAATATAATCGACAAAAGACGCTGGGTGCTTCAGTTCATCTGACTCCTGTAGTTACAATGTTTTGAAACTTTAACCTCCCTCAGGGAAGTTACTTTCAAAGACTCGTGTTGAACAAGGATACAGAATGGTTGGAACACTGTACCAGTGCCCTCTGCTTTGTGAAGCTGCGTGTGAGCTTCCTGTTAAGAGGATTTGCAAATATCAGCTGATTCTTAACTGGACATCGGTAGGGTACATACATACAGAGACAACTCATATGCCCAATAAATCATGGGTGAAGTTACTTATACAGTAATGATTCTTTGAATAGATCATTCGTCTCTGAAACTGTTGAATCCAATACATACAGTCTATGGTTGACTCCAATATCTGGATGTGGCAGGATGGACCAGAAGTCAGAGAGGTTGATCAGCAATCAGTGGGGCTGTTTGGTCTCCACATGAGTTGTGCTTCTTACTGGAGCAATTCACCCAAATTACAAAAAATGACATTTCCCACTTCACTCTAATGGTTTTAAGCCATGCAGATAATATTGGTTTTATTTGCTCAGATTTTAATGTCTCAGCTGCTGGGACTTATTTATTGATGTTGCTCAAAACGCAACATGTGAGTTTGTCAAAGTTTGCGATACTGTGGACTATCCACTGACTTCACTGTCAATACTTTTAGAGAAAATAGTGCAGTATGTGGGTAAAATGACCTCTGAATATTTCTTGTCCTTGAGTAGGATACTGAGCATGTGATGTGGCCCAGTGGTGCAACCTCCCAAAGCCCACATTAAGAACAGCGAACGGGCAAGGTACTCGGGCGAGCAGCTGCTTGTAGTGGTATAAATGGAAAGATGATTTGCATATATTCCAGACTATATTTATGTAGACACCTGCACCTGTCTTGACTTTTGACTTATTTCTTTCTGACAGCAACAAGCTACTGCTTTTTACTCCACCCCCACGGTTAGATGTAAATTTTGAAACCTGCCGAAAGATCCCCTCCAGGCATGGAGACATTCAAGCAGTAGTTCAACATTTTTGGAAATATGCTCATTCTTTTTCATGCAGAAAGTTAGATGAAGATATAAATACCGCGCTCATGTCTGTACAGTAAATATTAAGCTACAATCATCAGCTAGTTAGCTTAGCATAAAGACTTGAAACAGGGGGAAACAGCTAGCTTGGCTCTGTCTGAATCATTTGTGTCTTATTACATTGTTAAAAATGTTAAAATTAAATCTGCTCCTCATCCCTCTTGGAAAAATCCAGAATCTATGAGCGTGCAGATATTTTTCATTTAAAAAGTTTATCTGCTCGACACAAGTCATCCCCTATATCACAAAAAAATCTGTTCTAGGTGTACATTTGCTGGAGGTTTCAGGTTTCCACATAACTTTTGTGTAAGTTGCATACTGGACTGTGATTGGCTTTTGACTAGTTGTGGTATCACAAATCATGCTCTCAGATTTAATGTGATCACAGAGAGACTTTTCTCCTTCAGCAGATGAATTTGAAAGCAGTCTTCTAGTATCAGACTACATCCTTTTGCACAGTGAAGTGCACTAACAACAACACATTTTTGAGTGGATGGTGGGCTTTAAATTATTATATTGACCTTTACCAGCAACCCGTCTTCTCTTGTGGAACTGATTTTAATCATACCATAACCAGTCCTGTGGTTTCTCCATTACTCCTGGTTCTCTCAACCTTTTTGTAGATGGGCTCTGGTAACAGAACATATCATGGTGAAATGAGCCAGTGTACTGTATGTGTCTGACTGTGTGCTGTTGATTCTGGTCTGTACTTCCTGCTTTGATAACTTTACCTCACGCATCATAAGACCTGCTGCCACTGGCCAGTCGCACTCATCAGCCCACTCTTTCATCCAGGAAGTTTAAACACTAATAATTACTCAGCGGTTCACCGACTGTGAACTGTACGAGGGAAGATACCGATTATTGTGCTTCCAGATATTTAATAAAGCAGAGTTATGTCTGGCAGTGGGAATGAGTTGGTCACTACATGTCTGGGAGAAACTTTAAAGCCCCTGAAAACCTGATCAAATGTTATGGAATATTTCTGCATAACTTTAAATATCCATGTCTAAATTAGGAACAAGTTAAAGTTTGAAAAAATAAAACATCTTTAGTTATTATTTATTAAGAATTAAGCACAAAAACTCAAAACTGTGTGGGTGTAGTTTGATCTGATTCGATTGCATGTGACTAAACAAACCTCCAACTCAATTCAAATGTTGCTAAATTCTGATTTGTGCACAGAAATATGTGGCATCTACAACCCATTTTTTGTCTAAATTTGTGTACCTATTGGCAAATTGGCTATTAGCTGTTTGTGTTTGCAATGTACCCATGGAAGTACAATACAATATCACAAAATGCCTTTGATATTGAAGAAAACTTGCTCCTTCTCAACCAAGTTCAGTTCTAAGAAACGACTTTGTCCTATGATTGCTAAGCATATTTATGGACATTTATTTGCGATAATGATGTCTTCCGAAAGTGTAAGTCACACTGAATCTAAACATGTGCATCATGTCTGTGCGTATTCAGATTTGACTGAGGTATGACTCCAAGGAGTGCCATTTTTTATAAACTACAATAACAAACTTTCTGTTGTTTTTAGAACTTCAGCATGTTCCTGTCGCTTTCACCTCAGGCATTTTCTCTACCTCACGTCTCTGTGAGTAACTAAACAGCAACTGAAAAAACATGTCTTGGTTGTTTTACCTCCAGTGGTTTAACTACTCACTTTGCTGCAGTGGTGTAGAAGTGTACTCAGGGGTGTGTCAGTACACCGTGACATCACTGTTGGGTGTGGTTACAGATGACCACACCCAACAGTGATGCTGGATGCTTTTCAGCCTGGTGTTACAGTAAGTGTTCGCATTAAATTTAGTATTTACGCACCAAGTAAACACGGTAATCACAATTGTACTTGCTTCAGTATTCAAGTAGAAAAGATCCCTGCTGAAGTATGATGTAATTCACTACTGAGTTTTTTTTTCTAATGGAGATGGAAGAGCTTAGGATCTATCTTATTTTGTTGTTACTGTCCAGCAGTGACTGTTGTAACACATGTTTTTCCTCTGGATTTACAGAACCAACAGCAAAGGTCAAGCACTTTGAATAACACAGCAAACAGAAAAATAATTGAAATCTTATATTTTCAAGTCACATATTGTACAAAAATCTTTGTTACATTGTGTTTAGGAGCTCTACAGACATTAGTAATATAACAAGATGTTCTCCCAGACTCACATCAGTGTAGAAACACTACACAGGTACAAACATACAGTTTAGAAAAATAGTTTTCATGATCGTCGTATTAACACATCTAGCACGTTAGCAGAAAATGAAAAAGTCTTTTGAGTTAGTTTCATTTTAGCACAGCTAAACAAGATGATTGTGTAACAATGTCATATGTTTGCTAACACACTGAATAGCAAAGAGAGAAGGCTAAGGCAGACCAATCAGCAACTACACAGTGTAATACTGTTTCCATGCAGTGTTAGTACTGAACCATTCAGACTGCTATAGTAAAAGTCAAAACATCTATATCTAGGAGTAGGATATCCAGTGGGCTTCTTAAAGAATGGTTAAAATGTCCAATTAAATTTAAATTTACATTTCTCAAATACAAGCCAATTAAGCCGGAAAAAAGATCAAATAATTGGAAATGAACTGGATTCAAATAGCAAGCTTTCTGATTCATTAGGATTTTTACCTGCTGTTCTCAGTACATCACCATATGTGGCACCATATAAAAGCTGCACCACAGACATTTTTCTTATTTTCTTTATCATTACATTCACTAGATCCATTCAAAACCCTCTCAGTAAATACTTCAGTAAATTGTCAACCGAATCTAGCCGTCAGATATAAATTACTTTCACACTCCTCATGTATGTGGGTAATAATCTAAGGGTTAAATTCTCTTGCCTGGATTGTTAAAGAGAAAATGTGTTCTTTGTTTGTTTGTGTTAAACCATGTAGTTGTCGTTAATGACACATAGCAACAAAATCGTAGCCTTCTGATTAGATGGACTGGTTAGCTGTGGGAGTTGTACTGTGTTGTTACGTTCAAAAGCTGTTAAATCAAAGTGCATTTTCAACGGCAGGTGTGCACACATGGAAGAAAACCTGTGTGTGTGTGCGTGTGTGAAAGCTGGGCATTAAAACTGAATTTATTCTTGAACTGTAACAATGAAACTTTCACGACCTGTCAATGTGCAAACCTGTGAATCCTCCTTTCAGACCATCATATTTCAACAATGTAAACACAAATGATTTGAAAGTTTTCTCACACCGTCATCCTTCAGGTCATGTTTGTCCCCAGCAAATTGATTAAATTAGAGATACAGTGTTCTCCAGGACACCTGAGGTTAACAGCTGACAATAACAGATAGAAATCAGATACGTTTTCTTGTAATTCAACAGCCGTTTGCAAGAAATGTTTTCACACATTTGGTAGCACCGCTAAGAAATGAAGTTCACTGTGAATCATAGCAGCTTAAGGTTGGTCGGCAGAGAGAAACTAAAAAACATTTTGCTTGAATAGCCTTTGATGTGTATCAATGGCCAGTATGATACATTATGAGTCAGAGTATAACTGGACATTTCAATGGTTGTGAAGATGGTCAAAGGGTCACTGCATTACCTATATGTGACTGTTGCAGTTTCCCAAAACATTTTCTGCTTCCAGACACTAAAACAGATAAAACAGTCAAGCCTGCAACAGTCTACATATTGAGTCTACATACATCCACTGAGCCATACAAATTATATTGTTATAGAAAACACAAAGTATTGAATTAATATGGCCACATGTGGATCCAGGCCAACATCATGAGTGTGAACCACTGATTTAGTTTTGTTGGACTAGATATAGACCAACAGCATTAGGCTTCTAAAACACCTAATTTTCTTCAGTTAAAGTAAACATGATTGTTACTGATAAATCAGTACAAACACTTGGTAAATCAGTTGTCCATCTCCCTGTGTGTTGTGCTTGGCCCTGGTTGGGCAAAGCAAAGAGTTTAAGGCACAGCAATGGTTTTAAAATATGGGAGTGCTGCAAACACAAACAGGCATCATGGTTACCAAATACTGTACTTTTATATACGTGTGTGTGTGTGTGTGTGTGTGTGTTTGTAAATGTCTTTTGTGCTTTAGCAAGGGTTAACTGTTAATTTCAACAAGATCAACTCATGTTCTGTATGTTCTTCTCCTTGCACTTTGTTTCGCTGGCGGGATGAGGATGGTGAAGGTCAAGTGTCCCATTGTCAAAATGTCCACTGGAGCGTTCTTGAGCAAGACTTACATCCCTGTAAAGGGGTGAAGTACCACATTCTCATTATTTCTTGATTTGTGTTTAACTGGTGGAGCAACTTTGCTCTCACCAGTGATGTCAAATGGAAGGACCTTGGAAAGGTGTTGACCGTCCTCTTCCTACTTGAGGTGTTCAATGACTGAGATGTCTCCTCTCTCTAAGTCCAGTCCATTTAAGAACAAACCACCGTTTCTAGCCAGTGGCGTCGTCAGGCCCTGCAGCCCGGCCTCCCTCTCGTTCCTGTCCCGTTCGTCGTTGAAGTTGACCGACATGGTCCTCTTGGGCATGGTGAGCTCGGGGGTTGGGCTGAAACCCAGCTCCGAGGACAGTTTGCGTTTAATTGACGCGGCGCGCTGGAACTTATCGTAGATCTCAACGCTGACACGTCGCCGTGTTTCTTTAAACTCTGCGGAGACACTAGCCGTCCACTCTGCTGCATGAGCTCGGATCTCCCCTACCTGCAAGGTGAGGCAGAGAGAGAGTGTAGTTAGATGATAGGAAGGAGGGATACACATAGATTGCATTTATTGATTCTTGATTAAATAAAATAGAGAGAAAGAAAAAAAGAAAAATAGAGTAGAAGAAAGAAATTTAGAAGTTGCCAGTCGATGACCCAATCACATTGTGCCTTTTATGATGTTCATGTTTGACTGTTTATATTTTTGTCTGTATGATTTTTTCCACAAGTTTATAAATGTAGTGGTTACAGTATAATGTATAAATTTATGGTACGGTCCTTTAATAATCTAGAGAACCATAAACATCATTCAGAGACGGTCAGTATTTAGAGCACTCTTGTGTGTTTAGCTTTTAAAAGAGAAAATACAGAGCGAGAGAGAGAGAGTGAAACAGTGAGTGACGGTGTCACTGACCAGGAAGTCACCTTGATTACATTAAAACAATGTACCTGCAACTACGTAGGACATCACAGAGTATTTTTCAGCCATGTAAAATGTGACACACACAGCTGAGTACACCTTAAAATAACTAAATAACAGCAATAACATGTATATTTCTGGTGGAACAGAGAAGGATGTTTAATCTGACTTCCAAAGCTGAATTTTGAGATCAATTAAAAATAATAATTTTGGGAAACACAACCATTACTGTCTTTACATCTCAATTAAAATTAATGATGCACCCCACTGTCTGTCACCAGAAAACCACAGAATCTGAAATGAATAGTTTTGCTTCAACACATAGTTTTACTCAGTGGGATACAAGGCGTTAATAAGCCTCAATAAAAAATTTAGCAAAACACTGTTTAGTACTTTGCCTGCAGGTCAGTGTATCAGACATGAGGTCTATGAGGTCTTTCATTACAAAAATGTTTTGCCTCTTATAGTAAAAATAAAATTTCTAAGTGCAAACAACATTCGAGTTAAGTCACCGCAGTGAGAGCAAACTGCGCGCTCTGTACTTTTTCTACAAATGTTACAAATGCCGTATCATGACACGTAATGACATGACAGGCCAACGCTTGTTAAGTCTTCCAGTGTTTCTGTTTTCATTCATAAATTCTACACAGTATGTTAATCCACGTTGCAGTTTGATAAACCCCAACAGACGAGGATAGAAACAGAACCCTGGTGCACATAATGAAGAAGTGAAGCAGAGGTGTGCTGAGCCCTGCACCCAATCCTTTGTTTAACCAGGATATTTATGTGCCACCTAATGGACCTCTAACATGCTTCAGTTTTTATAACATCTCATCAAAAGGGGACTGGAGCAAATCACTTGATTGAGAGACAGCTAAATACTTACCGCTTCCAGCTCTAACTATAATAATACTCACACATTTACAGGCCAGTAAAATTATGGCATATGGCAGCAGGACTTCAGCATGACAGCTTGATACACACACACACACACAATGCATCATGCATCACCACTTCGCTACAAACCAGATCATTCAACTAATTATGTTTAACTAATGGGGACACCATGTCATGTCAAAGATACACGTCTTGTTACCTGAAACTCTAAAATATAAGAACTGGCTAAAATGTGTGACCCGATCTTTACTCACACTCACTTATAACTAAAACTCTAGTGAATCCAGAGAAATCTAATCACAACAAAGGCGTCGGCTGTATCATTCATTCTGGTGGGGAAGCTCCAGGTTTTTCAATTAAGGGGCCCTGCGAAAACTCCCAGATGTTCCTAAATATCCTTAGAGCACAGACAGCTCTAGATCCATTTTGAGAAAAGGACTTCATCACACATTTTTCAAATGACTTCTTTCTCTCTCACTCTGGAGATACTCACAATAATGGCTACGGCCGTGTGTATGCATGGTTTGGATGGCAGGCAGTGAATTGGATTAGTAAACAGTCTTATCATTGAAATGAAGTTAAGTGGAGGGCAAAAGTTGAGGCAGGGACGTGGCACTGGAACCGAGCAGCACACATAACATCTATGTGGCTGAAAGAGAGATGGAAGGACAGAGACAAAGAGATGTAGACGATGGAAACATATACACTGACAGATAAACAGGTGTTTAAAAAAGTGGCAAAAAAGGAGTTAGGAAAAGCCAATGAATGAAGGAGTAAATGAAACCAACAGTCTCATACCTCTTCTTTCGTCCTCTTGGAGATGACTCTGAGCCAGTCTCCTATCATGCTGAGGATGGCAGCAAAGTAGGCTAGTCCCACCAGAATCCAGAACCAGACAACTGGTTTATAGTAATCTAAGTACTCTATTTCTGAACCACCTAGACACGGAGACAGAGGCAGACAGAGACAATGACTGTGATGTATCCAGCAGAATCCAAAACAGTCCACCTGATGAGATATACAGACATGATGCAGAGAGACAGACAGGTTTAAAGTTTCTGTCTGTGTTGGTATTCAATCACTGGCTGTGTTTGTACCTGCCACAAAGTCTCCAAATCCTATGGTGGTCAGGGTGATGACCACAAAGTAAAGGGACTCCAGCGCAGACCAACCCTCGATGTGTTTAAAGATGGCTGCTGGAAGCGCCACAAACAACAGGCAGCCAAACAGCACAAACAGCAGGGTGGAGATGACTCGGATCTTTGTCTGAGTGATGTCCCAGTGCTGCAGGAGAGGCGGAGAAAATGACAAATATGATAGTGAATTTCAACTCTGTGACAGACCTGGTGATTGCTGCAAACTAGATGAAGCTTGAGCCCGCAGTGTTCATGCTTTGTTCAAGTTCTTTAGTACAGGTGCTGAGGAAAGCTGCCTCTTTTTTGCCTCTTCACTGGAGCTGTTGGAGCGGCGGCAAGCAGGTGCTTGAAAGAGTGATTCCAGATCCAGTGTTAATATTTTTATGCTAAAATGTGTAAATCTGTCATCTTGTCCAGCCGTGAGAAGTGACTGAAATGATCAAACTACAGCAAGATGCCAGACTTTGTATGGAAGTCAACATGGAAAGGAGGGCTAAGTGACTTGCTACGTTGTGCTAGCACAGACAATTGACAATGCTATCAATGTGCAAAACACACACACATCTTTCATGCCCAGGTCCAAGAAAAATGTAGATATGTTCTATTTCATAAGGTCTCACAACACTGTAGAATTCTCCCTTTTAAAATATATTTTTTCTTTATTGCATTTTTCCTAGAATAGAGTATTTGAGCCCTTCATCAGGTACAGAGGCATCTGTTGTGAGTCCTTGTGAGACAGAAAGTAGATTGACAATGCTAACATACTAATATTTAGCAGGTGTAATGTTTGCCTTGTTCACCATACTACTTTGGCTTGTTAGCATGCTAACGTTTTAGTTATTTGGTCACAAAACTAAGTTTTGGACAAAATGTAATTTTGACCAAACGTTCATAATTCATCCAAAGTTGGACATTAAGCCGTGTAACAAATTTCATGGCAATCCATCCAATATTTGGTAAGATATTTTACTCAAAACCAAATGTCACATTGATGCTGGTGCTAGAGGAAAGGTAGAGAATCACCAGTCAGTAGGATTCATCCTCTGGCAACCATGAATGTTTGTAAAACATTTCTTGGCAAATCCATCCAGTAGCTATCAAGATACTTCCATGTGGACCAGACACATAACAAATACAGCACATTGTTGCTTTTGAAGTGAAATTGTAAAACAGCCAGATGCTGTAAGCAGTAATAGCATTATTCCATAAATTGGTCCCCTGGGTGTAGTAGAAAGAAAAGACAATGGCAGGATTCACTGAGGATAATGCAGCAGTCTTGCACAATCTAGGCAGAGAGCAATAAGGCTTTGACACACACACACACACACACACGCTTACACAATGAACTTTTGTCCTCAGCCTTAATCAAAATATTCATTACCCAGTCCCTCTGGTGCCCTGATAGCAGAAGGAGCAAATCATTTTAAGTTACAAACTCTGGATTCAGATTTCTGCTTAAACTTCAACTTTAAAAACTTTTCAGCCCGACGTATCTCATCTTCAAGTCTTTGACTTAACATTCAGACAATATGACAAATAGATTTACTGTTCAAACAATTACAATTACAAGGAGACCTGCTTCTCATTCAGATGGTTTAAGCATTTTAATGAGTTTGGACCTCAGAATGAGAGATACTACGCTCAGTTTGAGCTCTGGAGTTAGCTGCTTAAAGACCAGCCTACTGTAGCTTCACACTTCAATCCAGCTTTTAATCAAAACTAACAATCTGTAGCAGTTTAAGGCTTAAATCAAGACCTTGTGCACAAGAAACCTCTTGTCACTCAGCTGGAGAATTATTCATCCACTTATAAATTTAGGTCAAAGGTTTTGTTCGCACTGCATCTAAAGTGTGAGGGCACATGGACCATTTACACTCTACGCTGAATCTAAAATGTACATTCTGGTTTCTCAGCCAGCTCAGCCTGCAGAGAATCTGAACCTTTAACCTGTTTAAAAGGCCACAAACACAAAAGATAAATGACACAAAGGGTTAAAAACCAAAGTAACCTTGTTACTGAAAACGTTATAATCAGGGTTTATTTCCCACTAGAGCAACTCACGCCCAAAGAAACAGTAAATGTGTGTCACCATGTCACTGCACGGTCCTACAATCTTCAAACAAGGTAATGTTGTATGTTTGCATCAATGTGACAAAACACTTGTTTTTCAAATTTTATCGATAAACTGTTCAACTGATTATGACAGATATTTTGACAGATACAGATATGATTATTCAATATTTTGCTATGACATAATATAAAAATATAGGACTCAAACCACTTCGCCCACTCTTACCACATGCTTTGGTTAAGTCAGTGCATATCATGCTAGTTAAATCAGATGTCGGCCTTTGTAAATATGATGTAAAAAAGCTGGTGTGGGTGAGGAAATTGTCGAGAGTGCTTTGATTTAAATTATTCAGTGTTAGCCTATACAGACCTGCCGCCTGCAGACCATAAACTTGAGTAAACTCTCCTGTGAAACACAGTATATGTGTGTCTGTCCACTATATGTGTTTGTGTGTGTCACTCCAGACTCACCACAAACATCTTTTCCACTCTGGCGATGCCTTTTCCGAATATGGTGCCGAGCTGATCTCCGACACCAGCCAAGAGGAAGCCGAACAGAGGTATCCCTAGCAACGCATAGATGATGCAGAAGATCCTTCCACCTTCAGTGTGCGGAGAGATATTCCCAAAACCTGCAGACAGACAGAAAGAGACTGAGAAATTCATCACCATTTCATGCTTCCCACAACACTGCACTCATGTAAAAACTCTTCGTAATAAGCCATGTGATCAGATATAACAAAGCAACAGGTGAGAAGAATCACTATTTATTTATCTATGATTATGTACATGTGGTATATGATAAATTCTATTCTATCTTTTTTAGTATCCTCCGACTGAACCCTTGAAGACACAGCCGTGCTCCTACAAGACGGCGTGAGTACAAAGGGACTACAAAACAAAAAAAGGAGGTTATTAAGAGCAGTGTAAGAGAGACCAAGAGTGAAAGAATATAGCGCACAGAGATATGAACATCCACTGAGCGCACACATGCATGCACACACGGTAAATGTATGGCCATGGAGACGGCACTGAGTACTAGTTTGATTATATCCAGGAAGTAGATTTAGAATCAATGATCACTCCACCCCTTATGTCACAACACATTAAAATACTTGAAAGGACATTTAAATACATATTGAGGAGAGTGACACATCAGGCAAATACAGTCTGATTCAACCAGAATCAGAATGAACCACTGATTGAGTTGAAATTGTGTGTGTGTGTGTGTGTGGTTTTACCGATGGTTGTGATGACAGTCCCAGCAAAAAAGAAGGCGGAGCTCAGGTCCCACAGGCTGCTGTGATTGGTCATTGTCCCTGCAGGGTTTACTCCTGAACGGATCGCAGACACAACTTGCTGGAGAGGGAGAGAGAGAGAGAGAGAGAGAGAGAGAGAGAGAGAGAGAGAGAGAGAGAGAGAGAGAGAGAGAGAGAG